>CABHPQ010132179.1:0-12143 GCA_902168405.1 Peromyscus aztecus | reverse complement strand
TTTGTGTGTGTGTGTGTGTGTGTGTGTGTGTGTGTGTGTGTGTGTGTGTTTCTGGGGTAAAACCCAAGGGCTCATGCACATGAGATACAACCTATACTAGTGAGCTAGCGCTTCATCTCCCCACATCCTTTTTTCATTTCCTTTTTCCTGTTTTTATTCATTAAGCTTCCATTGAGTATTTCCTATATTCTAGTCATTGTTAGAGTGAGCTCAAATTTTGGTGAACAAAATAGGAAAATGTTTGCCTTGTGGAGTTTATATTCTTCCTAATGAGTCATAGGTGGATTTTGTTGCTTATAATAGGATTCTGATTATTGGAGGAGAATTCCCAGAAAAGCTTTACAAAAAAGAGCGAATATCCACACCATTGTAACCTGGTTCCATACAGTGAGAACTTCCTTAGCATATCAGAAGAGAAAGCAACAAGAGGCAAAGAGGTTAGAAAGTAAGAAACAAGCTCACCTTATTTTTATATTCAGCACAGACCTGTAGAAACAGAAAATTCATAGAGACTATCTCCCACAACTTGGTGAAAAAGTATCCCCTTGGCACAGAAATTTCCTACTTCTACTAGAATAAGTAAAAGTACTATGGATCCCTAAGTGGGCCAAACTACAGCAGTAAGTGGGCCATAAGGGGGAGAGATGTTAGGAAAGAAATAGCACAATGAGATGCAAAAATGATAATTATTATGGTGGAATTCAGAAGATGGTGCTTAAAAATGGCTCTTGGTTTTCCTTCTGTCTCACAGTGGATCTTAACTCAAAAACTTTGAAATCAGTGAGATTTTGATGTAACCAATATATCAAAGTCCTAGAATAAAATGAACACATATGACATAAAATAGCTGGAGGTTTAGTTTTCGCAGTCTAGGAAGCCTATGTATCCTGAAATAAATGACCTCACACATACTTTCTGGCTCTAACATGTTTTAGCTATTCTTTCTTTTCTTTCTTTCTTTTTTTCTTTCTTTCTTTTTTTCTTTCTTTCTTTCTTTCTTTCCTTCTTTCTTTCGTTCTTTCTTTTTTCTTTTTAAAAATTTTAGTAGTTTGCATTTCATAAAATCTTTATCACAGGACATTTATATACTATCTTACAAATTTTACAAGTTAGGCACAACTTCAACAAGAAATGAAAAATGACCCACCCACAAAAGGAGGAACAAATGAAAGCGTCTCATGTTGAAATTCCAAATGCTAAGTCTTGGTCCTTTCTACTACATAAAATCACAGCTTCAGGGAGGAAATAATAGACCCTCAAGGTAGGAAAGCATAATGTCCGGGGTTTCCACAGGAGAATGGACAGGATGTTCCATGAAGGGTGCGTTAGAATTATACAAATAATTATTTTTAAAGGAATATATATATATAATTAATTTAATTTTACATATCAACCACAGATTCAACTGTCCTCTCTCCTCCCACCCCTAGTCATCCCCCCCAATCCACTCCCCATTCCCACCTCCTCCAAGGCAAGGTCTCACCTAGGGATTCAGCTCAGCCTGGTAGATTCAGACAAGGCAGGTCCAGTCCCCTCCTCCCTACACCAAGGCTGAGCAAAATGTCTCAGCATAGGCCTTAGGTTCCAAAATGTCAGCTCTTGCACCAAGGACAGGTCTTGGTTCCACCGCCTGGGGGCTTCCTAAATATTTCAAGCTAATCAACTGTCTCACTTATCCAGAGGGCCTGATCCAGTTCCATGGGGGCTCCTCAGCTATTGGTTCATAGTTCATGCGTTTCCACTAGTTTGGCTATTTGTCCCTGTGCTTTTTCCAATCATGGTCTCAATATCTCTTGCTCATATAATCCCTCCTCTCTCTTGTCAATTGGACTCCTGGAGCTCCACCTGGGGCTTGGCCGTGGATCTCTGCATCTGCTTCCATCAGTCACTGGATGAGAGTTCTATCATGACAGTTAGGGTATTCAGCCATCTGATCACCAGAGTAGGTCAGTTCGGACTTTCTCTTGACCATTGCCAGTAGTCTATTGTGGAGATATCTTCGTGGATTTCTGAGGACCTCTCTAGCACTCTGCTTCTTCCTATTCCCATGGGGTCTTCATTTATCTTGTCTTAATATGAGTAAGACATTCAAAATCAGTAAAAACAGTATTCTTTAATATAGCAATTCCATGATTTCAAGCCAGTTCACTAAGCATTTTTTCTAGAACATTGAATTCAGTCTGTACCATGGGATTACATTACAGTTCCTATCAATACATTTTAAAATTTACAGTTAATTATTTACTGTGAATTTGCATGTGCATGCATGCCACGATATCCATGTGGATGGAGGTCAAAGACAACTTTGTTGAATTGCTTTTATCCTTCCACTATGCAGGTTACAGATATTAAACTCAGGTCATCAAGCTTGGTGGCAAGTACCTTTACCTGTTGAGCCATCTGGTGGTCTAACTGTAACTACTTTTACTTTAACCATGAAGAAATGGTGCCTCAAAGGGGTCATGTAATCCTATACATTAATGTGATCAGGTTTGTTGCCAAATATTTGATCACAGCGTGTGAAGATGTGTCTCTGTCCTTCCTTGCCTGCCTAAAGCACTTTTTGATGGGTTTAACAAAGAGCTGAATGGTCAATAGCTAAGCAGGAGAGGATAGGCAGGACTTCTGGGCCAAGACAGAAACTCTGAGAAAGAATTTGACATGGGAGATTTTCCAGCAAGACACAGAGGAAGCCAGACATACAGTATGGAGGAGAGGTAACAAGGCACATGGCAGAACATAGGTTACTATAAATGGGTCAATTTACCTTATAAGAGTTAGTTGAGAGCAAGCCTAAGCTAAGGCCAAGCTTTCATAATTAATAATAAGTCTCTGTGTCATTATTCAGGAGCTGAAGTTCCAAAGAAAGGTCTATAACACAGGTTCACTGGAGAACCAATTGATTTATTATTTTTTTCTTTCTCATGTTGAGGTTATCTCCATTTATACTTATACCTATATTTGTATCTATATTTATATTTACACTTTAGGATGTCTAAGCATTGCCAGTGATTAAGCATTGTCTTCCTCAATGAGTCATAAACTCCTAAAACAAGTTTTGATGAGTTTCTGTCACCACGTCACCCATTTCTTTACTTGGTATAGAACTTTGGCACCTATAAGTAAAAATTTAAAAGAGCAAATTAATGAAGAGTTGGAAGAATGAATGAATACTTGATAAACCATGCAAAAATAACATAGGTTTTGAAAATAAAAGTCAAGATTTACTAACTGATCATAGAAATTCAAATAAAATTACAAGATGAAAGTCATAAAATATATTTTTAAGATTTAAATAATGAACATTAAGAAGAAGTCTCAAAAATAAAAGAATTAAACTAGGGAAGTATATGGATGAAGTATCAAAATCTAGGTGGAATGAAATAAAATTGGGTCTCAGTCTTGCATTGGACCAAACTAAGAGTGAAAAAATGATAAATGACATTGGCTTTTACATTTGACTTCCACTATCACAGAATGCCTCTTCTACTATCACTTTCATTTTTGTTCACCTTGTCTTATGACCTCAAGATACATAGCCTTTCTTCATAGAAATTCTTCATTGAGATGTGGCCTTTAAGATGGAAAAGCAGCAACTTCCCTTAGGGTTTCATACTTGGAAAGAATAATGTACAGCGAAGAAGTTCATCTGATTGAGCAGGTACAACAAGGTGCAGGAAATCCTTTACGTCTATGCTGAATCTTGGTGAGCTATAATTGTGCCAGGGACATATTCCTGTGGGCCTGTTCAACTTTGGTACCATAAAGAACTTAATATATACAACATTAAACAGGTAGAGCAAGACTGTATTCTTCCACTTGGATAGGCCATTCACCATATCTTAACTCATCTTGGCGTGATATATTGGAGCTAAATGATTCATCAGTTCACTAAGCAGTGTTCATCAATAGATGCACTGTCAGAAGCAAGAGAGAAAATGTCCAGGGGTGGAGAGATGTGCACAGGACCTTCCTGCAGCTGCACTCTTTCAACTCCAGTAGGAAACACAGTATGGCAACCTTAGTTGATGTCTTTCTGTTACAAAACACCTTCCTAGAATAAAACACATTCTGAATAAAATGATACAAGCAGAGAACAAATTCCTTCTCCTTTTGTTCCATATGGAATTCATAGCCTTAGTAACACAATTATTTCAAAAGAATGTCAAAACTGCTGAAGACTATATCTGAACTAGGTCATTCAAGTTATTTCTTGTATTCATGAAAGGAACATTCTAGACTTTTCTGCACAATTTTTTACTCCTGAAATATCAAAAGCATTTACTGTTGCACAACAGAATATAGACCTCCTCCATTTCAAACAATCCCAACCTTCGCCATTCTGGTGGTTAATTCTGGTGAAGTGGATGTTGTTGAATTTGCATATCAGTTAGAGCTAGAGGGAAATAAAAGCTAATAGAAAAAATGTACCTTTTTTTTTTTTACAGTGTAATTTGTTAATGGAAAAGGAAAAAGGGCAGGGAGGTTTGGAGGTTAAGAAGCCCTGGAAGATAAGGAGGAAGGCAGCAGGATCTGAGGACGCACATAGGAGGCAAGCAAGGAAGAAATGGTGCTCCATTTTCTATATATCACGATCCTAAACACAACCAAGAAAGTGCCCACTTGAATTAGTGGTGACCAACAAGGACTCGGGACAACTTCATATTCCTAGATACAAAAGGAATACATGAGAAATGTTCCCTAAATAGGTTTACTTTAAAAGTAAATCTCCACTAAGAGTACCCCCCCTTATAAATTAACATTCTTGCATGAGTCATAGATGTATAAAACATTTGGTCAAATTCACACTGAAAATACACGTATAAATATGTATAACTATTCTCACACTACTTTGTGATGTATAAGAAAGTACAGAAAAGTTTTACTAAAGAATGTTTAGGGAAAGAAAAGTTGTTTTCTTATCAATATTGTAGGTTTAAGGTGTTGAGTTTTATAGTTCTTAGGATGATGTTTGGAAACTCTGATCTTTAACAGGCTGAAACCATTGTATTATGTATGTTTTATAAACACATTATTTTATGTCCCATGTATAATTAATGTTTTGACCATTAATAAAAATCTCAAAGAATTGATTTGGAGATTGGCAAGATGGTACAACAGTTAAGAACACTTGCTGTTTTTGCAAAGGATTGGAGTTTGGTTACCAACACCCGACTGTAGCTCCCAACTTACTGTATTTCCAGTTCCAGGTTCTGACATCTGTTCTTCTGACCTTCTGGGGCACTCCAGTGTTTATATACAAATACATATATTTATGCACATAATTTAAAAATAAAATATATTAATTACATATATGTATATGTATGTACACATGAGAGCAGATGCCTAGAAAGGGTACAGGTTCCACTGGAGCTAGAATGAACAGGCAGTTGTGAGCTGCCAAATGTGGGTCCTGGGAACCAAACTCAAGTCTTCTGCAAACCCAGTGCATGCTTTTAACTTCTGAACAATTCCTCCAGTCCCAAAGTTACTGCATTTAAAATGTCCGGATGGTATCTGAATGTGATATCAATATCAGTTCAATACAGTTCATTAAAATTAGCATTTGAAAGTTTTGTTCATTTTGATTTTATTTGATTTTAGCAACCATAGAAATTTGATAATGAACCAGAGAGTATCTCTGTCAGATACTGTAACAGCATTGCAATCAGACACAAGAATATTGTTTTTCTTAGGGGTACACTTCGGCAACACTGGGGTAAGGAACATGATACATGAGCCAAAAGTGCATAAACTATAAAATAAAAAAAGTGGCAAAACACTGACAATTGTTGAAAGTATGTACTGTCTACATGGGAACTGACTATTCCCCCTACTTTTGAGTATGTATATGTTTTCATTAAATATAAAAATTGCTAATATGGAGCAGATCTTAGGTACCTAATGCTCCTTAGTGTATTGGAACAGGAACTAAGCACCAAGCATTGATAAATACTATTAATCCCTCTCAAGTGTGAAGAGAATTGCTAGTTTTGTGTTGAGCTGTCTTTACCATTGACACACTGGCAATGATTACTCGGAATAATTAAAATTGTCTGGAGGTTGTCATTTGACAGATACTATCCTTATGCCTCATAGCCTTGACTAAGAAGCAGCTGTCAGCTAAGTTTCCCCCTTCATACAGTGCTGTCAGGACACCTTGGCTGTTGAGGACACTTAACATTCATTCACTCTGAAGACCCTCAGTGTCCTCATCAGAGGCTCACTGTTTCAACCGTGGAAGATTTATTCCCACCATGGTCACTCCAGATTTCAGCCTTGTGAGTAAGATAATCCGTGATGAACTCAAGATGATGCTGCAGCCATTTTTACCTTGGCTAGAGTGAAGCTCTTCCTCTCGTGGCCAAGTGGAAGGCTTGTAGTTGGTGAAATTGCAGTACTCATTTGCATGAAGGACTGTATAATGAATGGCTCAAACACAGTAATTTGTACGCATGAATGCTTGCCACACTGTGTGGGTGTGATTAGTGCAGATAACTTGCCAGACCTCTGTCTGTAGGAGCAGGCTTGTCAATCACTTTTCAGCTCAGCTAGGAGACCTTCTCCTTTGCTGTCTCCTGGTGTTTCAGCATTATGTTCAGTAAAACGGTCTTTTCTTGCCCACTTTTTATCTCTATTGCACATTAGAACAGTAATGGCAGTGGTGACAATGGCAATGGCAGCAAGGGGACAGCTAAAAAATTTCTGCAAGTAGGTAGGGCATATATGAGGGGGAACAGAAGAAACAGAAGGATTGGGGTGTAGCAGGAGCAAAGAAAGGTAATGTAAGAAAGAGAGCCAAGATTGAAGAAAATTAGAAGGGATAAAAGAGTTAGGGAAGAGAAGCTGATCATTGTCCTTAGCTGTCTGTCTCTATGAAGCTAAAGGACCCAGGATTTTGGGCCTTTTCAGAGCTTTAACATGAGTAGGAATTGTCTGCTGCTTCCACTCATAGCTGTTGAAAGCTCAGGATGACCACATGGGGGTACTGGTAGATAAGTGTGCCTTCAACCTGAGCATCTGAATCAAGGTGCACAGGACATAAGCTCTCAGGGTTTGAGACTCTGAATCTTTCCCGTTAAGCACTGGGTGCTCAAGAGCCCAGGAATGCCAGCACTGGGAGACCCTCTCCTCTTCTACTCAACAATTTATATCTGACTAGATAAAAGGACCCCATATAACTGATTACTAACAATATTAGTAAATATGTTATAGCAATGTTTAACATTGGTTAATAAAGTATTACCCAAATATATATCTTCATATTTCTATGAAATGTGCAATGTCCCTTTTGTTACAAATCTGGTTCAAGCATGGCATGGATCCTGGTGTAGTATTTTCTATCAAAAAGTACAGGAAGTGAGGGCTCCTGTTGACAACAGACACATCTGGGTGCAGAGGAACCCAGAAACCCTTAGATACGCTACTGAGATCCTTTAGGATTTCTTTTTATGGGATAGAAATCCAGTTCAGTTTGACTTAAGCAAGCAGAATTCTTTTTTTTAAATTTGTGTAGGCTCATATATAAAGTTATCCAACTTTCGTGTTAGTGGATTCAAGGCAGAAAATGCAACAAAAGATCAGTCCCTCTCTACCTTTTCAGCATCCATGGAAGCAACATGATGGCCAACTCTAACTTCTGCAATTGCTCATGTTTTAGGACTAAACAAGAGTCCTTTCACTAGAAACTCCTAAGGGTCTAGTGGCTGTGTCAGGGCTGTGGAGTACTTCCTGACCCAGTCTCCATGAGACTGTGTCTTTAAATACTGTGCTTTTGTCTCAAATTAAGATGAGCAGTATAGGTATGTCAACCACATGGAACTGGGGAAAGGAGCCAGACAGAGCTGACAAGATTCAAGGAAATGAACCTGATGGTTATTCACATATCACTGAAAGTAACTAGTGCAGCCTACACAGACAAATGGAAGGATCAGTGGCATATACAATAAAGAAATATGAACACTGTTTAGCTAGCTAAGCGGCAACATTCATGACTTTGACAGTTTCAAAGGGAGGCCCTCAATTCTATTAGTACAACTGGTACTCAGTGTTTTTAAATCTTCTTACATAATTTCAAGTTATATAAGTATTTATATTTGGCTTCCCTAGTTTTCAGCTTGAAGAACTTTCATCAAAAGACCTGGTTTCCACTCTTGCAGGGGATGACAGGCTCCCTTCAACCATGTAAGCATTGCAGGGATTCCAACATCTGAGGTCACTTTCATGTTTTCTCAACACTGACATGATGTGGTTTTAATTCTTCGGTCACTTTACCAGTTGTTTTTCAAGTATCAGCATTTGTCCTCTACCACAAAACTGCCACCATTTCCTCTTCCTCATCCCACATGCCTACTTAGCCACCATCATCCTCATCACTGCTACACTTCAAGTACTGTGTATGAGCATACCATCACTTGGTCCCAGCGGCATTTTAAGAACGAGACAGGGTAAGTTCAAAGAAATAAAATAGTATGTCTCATTTATACATCTTAAGACAAAGCACAGATGGAAACTCACATGCCACTCAGTGTTGTCAGCACCACCCTGGCCATTCCACATACAGATAAGTCACAGATGCAGGATTTAATGTGTCAACATGATCCTTAAAACTCCCACAGTAGAACAGCAGTCTCTGGGGGCAGTGTGAACTCACGGGTCCTCCATATGAAAATATAATTGATAAACAGAGGGTAATTTCAATCATGACTTGAACTTCTAGTTGATAGTGAAAAACAACCAGACCAGAAAATCTCAGTGTTCCTCCTCCCAACCATACAGCTAGAACAGTACTTTATGTGAGGTAATCACAATGTGATGAACATGGTGAGCTTGACAAGGGAAAAAGAGTATCTTGTACCACTAACATCTTTACAATTGCTAGAGAAATTCCCTCCCCTTTCCTAAATGTACTCCAGTCTCCTTGTACTCATGTCTTAAACAATGATTCTTTAATAAGTATTATCCCCGTGAATATTCAGGATCGTCTCTATTGATTTTCTGAGGAATATGGACTCGAGCCATGATATGAAATCCACCTTTCAAGATAAGATTAAAACTGAAAGACATGGTAGGAAGCTACTTTATCATTTATACAGGACATAGGGATGCTTTGTTTGGAGACAATCAAACAGAAGAGACACCAATAAGGCAATGCTATCTGAACTTGAAATTTGCCCAAAATGGGTAGGGCCAGAGATATCTGACATTTTCAGTTCGTTATCTCTGGCATTGAAGCTTACATTTAATATAGGTCCTCTGCCTTACTATATATGTATATTTATACATATACATGTATGAAATAATGTATAAAATAAATTCTGAGTGCTCAAATATGCTGGACCTCAAGGATACAGTTCCACCCTCATTACTAGTGTCACACAAAAGGAACTATTTTTGCTTAGATTTTTCTGAGGTTCGAGAATTATGCACCGTGTAACAAACCTAGGGTTCAAGAGATAACTGTGGATGAGGCTAGATGTTTATCATTCAGTGTTGCTTCTCTTTGACAACATGGCATTGAGATGAAGGCTCTTTCTTAGTTACTGATACCTCAACATGCAAGCCTTATCACTTATGGTTGCTTCAATTTCCATTAAGCAAAATTAAAATCAAATGTAAAAATGCAGCTTCTCCATCATCAATCATTCTGTAACTGCATAGGCCTGTCTCTAACTTTATCCCACAGTACAAAAGTAGATCACTGATTTTCATTTAAAAAGTTATTCAACAATGTTTAATATTTTTATTTATATATTCATTATTTTTGAGATGCTGTTTCATTATGTAGCTCTGTCTAGCCTAGAACTCTGTATGTCTTCCTGGATGGCCTCGAAGTTGTATCTGTACATACATATATATATATGTGTGTGTGTGTGTGTGTGTGTGTGTGTGTGTGTGTATGTTTTGAATGTTGATATTAGGAATATGTACCACTACTCCCAAATACTTCAGCATCTCAAAGATCTATGCCCTAGTCCACAACTAATGAAATTATGCTCTATTCCACAACTAATGAAAGTGAAAACTTAGAGCCGAGTTTTTAAGGACACAAACCCCGAGACAAGGTTCAGCTGTACTTTCATTATCTTTCTCTTTATCCCTTACTGCCTGTTACAAACACACTTGTAGATACACATCAGACTCTAAAAGCTTAAGTATTTAGCTTAAACCTTTAATTCCACCTTAAATCAAGGAGAATGGGTGATGAAATAGAGAACAGCTTTTAAAAAGATACTGTGGATTTCCTTATAAAGTTCTAGTTCTTGCTGTTCTGTTTTTCAATGTTGTTTAATAAAAATTGGAGATTAACCCCTGAAGCCTGACAGTGAAGCTTTGTGGAACAGGAACCATGTAAGTAATCAAAGCTTCATTTGGAAGCATACATGTTAACTGATCTCTTAGCACACCAGTGTATGGAGAAATAAAACAGAAGATTGGCCAAAGCCAAAATCATTTGTGATATTATCACACGTAAATTTAGCCTGAGTTAAGCAGCTCTGAAAAATTAATGACCACTTATGCTTCTGACAGAGAAGCTAGGCAAACAGGATTTAGAAAAAGGGTATCAGTGGCAATCAGTGGCACAAACCATTATGTTCTTAAGCAGAAAGTCATAGCTTTATTTTGAGCTGTGCAATTTGATGCAGAGTGTTCTTAAAAGAGGGGCAGGTGCCTTGAGTACCTGTGGAGTTCTACAAAGGCTGGGTCACAATTCTAAATTTCAGACAGATTTCAAATATGCTGTTATTCTAATGCACTTTCATCCCACATGCTAATTTGAATTATGCTAGTTTAGGACTAAATTAGGTAAGAATTTACTTTTCCCAAGAAAATATATTTTAAGTGAAAAGAGGAAGTATTAACTAATTGATCTTCATTGCCACAGACAAGTTTTTAATTTTTTTATTTTATTATTTTATTTCATAAATGTGTGCCTGAATGTATGTATGTATGCCACATGCATGAAGAAGTCTGCCACAGACAGAAGAGGCATTGGATTTTCTGAAACTGGGTTCACAGTAAGTTGTAAGCCACTGTGAGGTGCTGGGCACCAAGCCCAAGTCCTCTTAAAGAGTAGTAAGTGCTCTTAACTGAGTTATCTCTCCAGCCCCAATATTTGTTTATTTTTAATGAAAAGTGATTTGATTTCCAATGCTTGATTTTCTTTTTGCCTCCTCTTCCTTAAACACATCCATTCTTTTAACACATTCAGTTTTATTAGCCAAAATTACTAAGGTAAGGTAGCACACAACTTTTAATAAAATGATGAAGATCTCAGGGTCATTGGCAAAGATGACAAGTAGCAATCTTTTACTTGTTCCATAGCAAAGTACAAAGTTTGAGAACAGCTGCTGGCTGAAAGGACCTTTCTCCTCAATCCTCCTGTTACATACCAGAATGGTGATTATTTGACTTGAAACACTGGAGTCGAAATCATGACCAAAGCAAATGTAACTAAAGCTATAAAGTACTCATGGCCTTAAGATTAATTGGGAAAGAATTTCATACATGCAGATCATTATCCATAATACTAGTTCAAAAAACCAGTGTGTGTTATAGGTAAGAGTTTGCAGGCTCCAGACAGTGGAAGTGCATGCCTTTAATCCCAGCACTCAGAAGGCTGAGTTAGATGGATCTTTGTGTTCAAGACCAGCCCAGCATGCAAAGATAGTTCCAGGACAGCCAAGGCTTTACAAAGAAATGCTGTCTTGAAAAACCAAAATCTGCCAGGTGGCAGTGGCACATGCCTTTAGTCCCAGCACTCTGGAGGCAGAGTGAGGCAGAGATCTCTGTGAGTTCTAGGCCAGGGTCTACAGAACAAGATCTAGAACAGACACCAAAACAACAGGGAGAAACCCTGTCCCAACCCGCCCCCCCTAAAAAAAAAAAGGAAAACCAAAATCTAAAAATAAAAAAAAGAAGTTTGCTCCTGACTGGATACTTTAATTTCCCAATGTTTGTTGAACATTATTGGATTGTGTCTGATACAAAGATACAGCATCTAGTTTGAGCAAACTCATGCAAACATCTTACCTTCATGGAACTGCTGACAAATGGGATGAACAAATTACAACATGAATACTATAGTCTGCCTAAAACCATTCTTCCTTATCTAGTGACCTTAACTGGCAAGCAGTAGTTTC
>CABHPQ010132178.1:994-16567 GCA_902168405.1 Peromyscus aztecus | reverse complement strand
GACTTGGCTCACTGCCAAGCCAAGCTAGCCAAATGGGGGAGTTCCAGACAGGGCGAGACCCTGTCTTAAAAAGTAAGTTGGAGCCAGGCGGTGGTGGTGCACATGCCTTTAATCCCCATACTTGGGAGGCAGAGGCAGGCAGATCTCTGTGAGTTCGAGATCAGCCTGCTCTACAGAGCAAGTTCCAGAACAGGCACCAAAACTACACAGATTGTTGCTAGAGTTTTCCTGCCTGGCCCACGGTCAGGATAAATCTCTTTCACCTGCCAGTCCCACAGCCGCTCAGACCCAACCAAGTAAACACTGAGACTTATATTGCTTACAAACTGTATGGCCGTGGCAGGCTTCTTGCTAACTGTCCTTATATCTTAAATTAATCCGTTTCTATAAATCTATACCTTACCACGTGGCTCGTGGCTTACCAGCATCTTTACATGCTGCTTGTCCTGGCGGTGGCTGGCAGAGACTCCCTCCGCCTTCCTGTTCTTTTAATTCTCTCTGTTAGCCCCGCCTATACTTCCTGCCTAGCCACTGCCAATCAGTGTTTTATTAACAACACTTTTGCCATACAGAACATCCCACAGCAGAGAAACCCTGTCTCGAAAAAACAACAACAACAAAAAGTAAGGTGGATGATTGAGGGAGACCCTTGCTAGCAACCACTGGACTCCATATGACTGTACACACACATGCACGCACATGTGCACATGCACACACCTACACACATGTACTGCCATGTCAAACACGGGCCATTTTTCATGTTTGGTGTTGCTTTTACAGACAGCACACAGGGAATTCTACCCAGGAAAGGTATGGCTGCTTTACAAACCTGTGCATCTTTAGTTTGACTGGGATTACCAAAGCGTTTCCAGGGTGATTGTGCCTACTGCTCTTTGCTCACATAGCCGGCGAACGTTCGAGCTTTTTCATTACCTCTGTAGTAATCTGCTGGATATGAAAAAGAACCGTGGTTCGTAGACGTATTTCCCTGGTTTACCATGAGGTTGAACTTGCCCTTCAGTTTTGCAGGTTACAGGTTATTTATGTTTTCTTTGTCTCTTCACTTCAGAGCTTAGTTGCATCTAAAATACTAATCCTCTGTTAGTTTAATGTGCCTCAAAGAGCTCCCAGTTTGTGGTTTTCTCTTTTTGGTTGGGCGTGTGATGTTCTTTTGTTTGTTGGTTTCCGTGTTTGTGTTTGTGGTGCTAGACTTCCCCGCACCCAGGACTTATGGGGTGCTAAGCATTCACTGCATCCCAGAGCAGAGTCTAAGCTATTCGCAAACGGCGGACTCTGAAGAGCCACACTTTCATTACATTATTGTAATGCGGCTCTAGTATCAACAGTCGAGATTTGTAAGATGTACACAGTCTCATGAGGACTTGTTTGTAGTATTTGTACGGGTTTCTGTTTCACAGATGGGAATGACTGTCGATTCTGGTTTGTTTTGTTTTTTTTTTTTAATTATTGCTGACAGAAAAGGTTTTATTTATTTATTTTTTTGGTGTGATTTTTTTTTTCCAACTGTTAAACTGATAAGAAAACTTTGGTTCTGACCAAACACAGGGGGCAAGCGTACTGTTAATTGTTTTGAGCTTGGGAAAGGTTTTCTGCCTATGAGTTTATGGCTCTACGTTTCATACCTTGTTTATCTCTCTCTGTGTCCGTGTACTTTCAACAAACACAGCCAAGTCAGTGCTGTCCCAGTAAAAGATTCCTGGGACATTCCCATACCAGTGTTCCACCGGTTCCTTAACGGTGTATCCGTGCTGACTAGATGCCATACAGATTCATCTCCCATATTCGAAGTGAATATATGCTCCACTTAGAGTCTCCTTAGGGAAACCTGGACAGAGGCCGCCTCCTGGCTGCTGTGTTGACTGCAGACACATGGATAGAGGGAGAGCAGAGTGGAAAGAGCCAGGGTCCTGACTGAGTCCAGCTAAAACATTTCTGTAACAACACCAGTATAAAGGAGCCCGTTCCTGGGTCCTGGGTAGAAGTCTGTGTGGGTGAGAGCCACTGACTCCAGTCCCTGGGTCAGCCTGCTGAGCCTGCTGACTCTGACCCTCCACAGACTGTCCCTCCTCTCCCTCTGGGTTCTCTCCATTCTTAGCCTTATCAATCTCACTCCATCACTGGCATTTCCCAGTCTTCTCTCCTCAATTAATTTAATATATATTTAATTAATTCATAACATACTTAATTACTGTTATCTTCTTACTTTCCCTTTCTTCCCTGGCAGAATCCTCCTGACTTCATTGATTCCATTATTTCACCTGCTCTTATGTGGCTCCCGTACCTGACTTCTGCTGTTTAAGCCCAGATCCTTTCCCCAGGCATCAGCATCCTTTTCTAGAAAGAAAGTTTAGGAAAACATTTCCTCTAGACTGTTCATCACGGCGTCCTCAATGGCGCGTTCCTGGTCCTCGCCATTTCTGTTCTCTAAACGTGTTCCTCTCCACAGCCTCACGCTCCACTCTGTGCTTCCCGACTCCTGCCCTCTGGTCTCCCTTTCCATGGATTCTGTTTTCTCTAAGCTTCATGTGTGCTGCCTCCCTCAGCTCCTGTCTCCCATTTCATACTATCAGAAGTACAAACGGCTAGGAGTAAGGAGAAGACCAATTCAACTGTTTCTCTTTTCAAATGCTCTGGAAACACACAAGTTTTCCTAGGCCTTCACTCTGCTAACTGCCTGCAACTTCAGTGACATTTTCCATGCACACTGACTTTACTTTCCTCCTTACCTTATGAAAACTTGAAGCGACCATTTGGCAACAGATTTTTAAAAAGACTATAAAATTAGGAACTTATAATGGACAAGTAATCTCTGTTCTCGTTTTGGTCAGAAGCATTACCTGACATGTAAACTGGATAAGGTCCTTTTTGAATAGACTCCTTCAGGATCACTTTGCTGCTACATCCCCCCAGCTATGGGTTGAGCACCCCAATCTGAAAACATCATACTGAAAATGCTCCAAAATTAAAATCATTTGAGTGCTGACATGTGATGCTCAAAAGATTTTTTGAGAGCTGGGCGGTGGTGGCGCAGGTCTTTAATCCCAACATTCGGGAGGCAGAGCCAGGCGGATCTCTGTGAGTTCAGGGCCAGCCTGGGCTACCAAGTGAGTTCCAGGAAAAGGCGCAAAGCTACACAGAGAAACCCTGTCTCGAAAAACAAAGACAAAAAAAACAAAAAAAAAAGTTTTTTTGAGCATTTCAGATTTTTAGATTAGGTGCTCAGTCTTTAAAGTATATGCAAATATTCTAACACTTGGAAAACTCTTAAAATCAGATGCTCTTCTTACTCTGAGCATTTCAGGAAAGGGATATAAGCCAGGACAGATCTGTCTTCACATATAGCCTAGAACCTGTCGTTGACTAATGGCAGTATTTGACATCAAGCAAAGGTTCATCCCTCAAGGTGACCTTGATCGTCTAAGAAATGCATAAAGAAAAACATAGCTATTAGGATGAGAATGGGCCAAGCCTGCCCGCTCTCGTCAGCTTTGGTTCTAAGTCTCTCAGTCGAGTTCTGAGAGGAGTTGGTCTTGGGATGTTTTATTTTAAATTTCCTCCTGTGGGAGCATCATTCCACTTTTAGCCTGCTTGTGACACCAGCGGCTAACCGCAGGTGGCCAAGGAACTTGGCACTTGCAGCTGGCAGGAATTCGTTTCTTCCTCAGCTGACAGCCAGCAGGCATCCTCTCCAGTTTCTCTGGACACCTACTGTTGTGTGAACGTCTTTAAGTGTATCTCTTCCCCCTTCTCTCCCACTTCTTATCATTTTTTTTTTGAGATTATAGTCCAGTTACATCATTTTCCCCTTCTCTCTTCCAAACCCTCCTATATACCCCGCCTTGGTCTCTTTTGAACTCATGGACTCTATTTTCAGTAATCGTGCATGTGTGCGTGTATGCACGCGCGCGAGTGTTTGTATACCTAAATACATAAATATAACTCATTCAGTCTGCGTAATGTTACTTGTATATGTTTCCCTGGCTGACCATTTAGTATTGGGTAACCAGTTGGTGTGCTCTTGCTCGGGAAGACTGTTTCCCCAGATCTCAGCACTCCTTAGGTGCCTGTAGTTCTTTGTCTAGAGTTGAAGCCTCATGAACTCTCCCTGTCCATATTAGCATATATATTGGTGCCATCTTTGTTCAGCTCATGTTTAGGCATCCATGTTGGTGAGGCTTTATGAGTGTAGCTTTTGACATTCCTAGGAGACACTGTCTCATAGCAAACTCCCTCATCCTCTGACTCTGTCTTTCCACCCTCTCTTCCACAATGGAAGTGCTCTTGACTGCCGACCCATCTCTCCAGCAAGTTTAAAGCAGTGCTTGTTAGCTTTGGGAAATGTATAGACCTTGGCATTATCATTATAATATACACAAAACTAGTACTTTCCACATGCTTGTCCCTCCTGTGCAGCTATGCAGCTATAGAACGGGACCAAACAAGGGAGGCACAGTAATCTCAAATCAGACTAGTCACACCTTCAGATTAATAGAGTAGAACCATTGTGGTCCCCTCCCTACCCCAGCACCTTCTCAAACAATCAGTGCGGATGCTGTTGCACTGATTGCGGCCGCTGGTCACGTGATGACTCCATTCTCTCCGGCCTTATTTCCTCCAAGCGTTGAGAAACGTTGGGTTCAGTGCTGGGCTTCATCATTCAATGTATACATTTTGCATTCAAATCTCTCTTCCTTCCTCTTGGTTTTTCAGCAGTTAGACCCACAGAAGCCTGCCCCTTGGTGCCATTACTGTGCCCATAAGTCAATGTTGTGATGTATGGTCAGACTCTATAAACTGAAGACCTGTGCTATTTGGTACGAAAACTGATCCCCTACAAAGAAGTTTTGTTTACAAAACCAGAGCTGGAGAGAGGGATCAGCAGTCAAGAGCACTTACTGTTCTTGCAGAGGACCTGAGTTTGGTTTCCGGCACCTACACAGGGTTGCTCTTAGTCTCCTGTAACCCCACCTCCAAGGGATATGACATCCTATTCGGGCCTCCATATTCACTTGCACTAATACATTCACAAATTCTCACACACACACACACACACACACACACACACACACGAAACATATAATTAAAAATAAATTAAACTGGTTAAAAAACAAAAGCAAACTTCTGGACTTACTATATATATATATAATATATATATGAATCTCTGAAAAACACTGGCACTTATGTAATACATCATAATCTGTTACATAATACATAAGTGCAAGGATATTATAGCTAATCTGATGGCAGTTACGGCTTATTTATTACCCTTTTTATATAAATATAAAATGATGTAAATAAAACTTTAAAAATATCGTTTTCACCCTTAAATACCTATTTCAAGAATTCCTAAGAAAGATTTGATCCTATTATTAAGTATTCTAGGAATACATTTTGCCTTTCAGATTTGAATGTGTAGTGGGAAAACAGACACACTGAAACATATTTAATCTAAATACACCGACTTAAGATACATGAGTATTTGCATGCTTGTGTCTTAAGGAAGTTCTTCATGTTCTAGCTTGAATTGTAGTTACAGTTCAGCACTATTCTGTATTAGTGGAATGCATAGTCCTGAATCAATTATTCTGGCCAAAAAGTGTTTTTGTAAAACAGAATAAGCTTAAATCCCTAGACTGCAAGAGTGGCATGCCTATCTCTAGCACTCTTCATCTTTTCTTTTATATGTTATTGCATAAATTAGTTTTCAGAACCTGTATTCGTTAGCAGTATGATGTAAGAGAAAAATGAAACCATTTAAAAGCGACCTTGGCAGGCCGTCTCAACTTTCTAATCAACTCAGAGATCATCTCCTACTTATTGATTTGGCATCTTGCAGAATATTAATTTCTAAATTGCCCTTCAATTTCTTTATTGATTAAATATTCTCCAGCTGCTGATTTAATAGATTTTTCCCGTAAGGAAATAAGAGAAGGCGAAAGTATCTTAAGGGGTTAGAGCTGTTAGAGCTGTGCAATTCCGTCTAAGTTTTCTTACCTCCTTATCTTTTCGCCCCCTTTTCTGTTTGTTATTTATTTATTTTTAGGCAGGGACTCAATCTCCAGGGCCTGCTAGGCTGTTTCTCACTCTGTAGCCCAGCCGGCTGCAGCCTCCTGCGTGTTGAGGTTACAGATGTGAACCGCTGCAGGAGGCTCTTTTGACGTGGTTTTGTCATCCGTTTTTGCTGGGTTTATTCTCCCCCCATCCCACCTTGCTACCGTGTATCTTTAGCGTCTAAAGTGAAATTGGCTTTCAGGTTTGTTGGATTACATCTGAAAATTCTAGAATAAAGGATCTAGTGAATGCTGCGTGCAGAGTCCCATGCCGATGCTGCCACCTATTACTATTATGCAACATGGCTGATAAGATGTAATAATATGTTTTATCAACTAGTAATTAAAATATGACAATAGGAATGAATTAAAATAATTGAGTAGATTCCTTCCAGCTGATTCTTTAGATGTGCATTCTCTTGTTAAATTACAAAGTTGAAATTTGAATCATAATTGTTAAAATTAGGAGTCATTGTTTATTCAGAATTCACACGCAATCTGCCGTGTTTTCTGTTTTAAGTTTCCAGTTTGCGTCAAGGGTAGGGTTTCGCCTGTGCGCAGTAGATCTGCATTGTGATGAAATACTCAGTGCCTTACTGCATGGGTTTTGTATGATTTGTGCTGAGAGAGGGGAACAAAATGATTTTTTTTTTTTTTTAATGCTGAGTGATATGATTCAAAGCAATGATAAGTGAAAAAATGCACAGTAGCTGAAGAGTAAGCAAGGGTGGTCCCATCAGCTATCCTGACAGGACCGAGTGAGAGTTCTGAGCAGG
This sequence comes from Peromyscus aztecus, assembly GCA_902168405.1. Lineage (NCBI taxonomy): Eukaryota > Metazoa > Chordata > Mammalia > Rodentia > Cricetidae > Peromyscus > Peromyscus aztecus. The sequence goes on along the minus strand of CABHPQ010132178.1, from coordinate 9,720 downwards.
CCTCTAGAATTACTGTTTCCATCCAGGTGGGGAGAGGCGGGGGCCAGCACCAGGACCAGTTCTTCACGTAGGTTTGAGCTGCGGTTAGGTTCTCAGTATGAAATGAGATTTAGTTATAGACATTTTTATGGACTCCAAACTCCCATGGATGGTGTGCATTGAATTATTTTCTGTGAGAACGGAGACTGCCCGAGACTAATCCCTTCCGCTTTGAATGTCCCCACCAGGGCACCTTCCTCCGGCCTGGCACTGAGTGGGAGGGACCTGCCGGGGTGCTGAGGAGTTTTACTGCTGCTCCCTGAGCTCTGAACAGTGTGCTTATGGCCCGAGTTCCATCCTTGGAACGCTCATTGTGCAGGAGAGCACTGATTCCTGAGCGTTGTCCCCTGACCGTCATGTGGGGGCCGGGACAGTGCAAATGCCTGCACATGCACACAGATGCTGGATACTAAGTGAATAAATAAATAAGATAGAGATGTACCGCACACCATGGTGACCATGTCGCAAATATTTCAGAGTTACTCACATTGAAAATATTCTACCAAATAAACATAGGCAGATGAGGTGACGGGTATGTTAATTAGCTTGACTTAATCACTCTACAGTGGATGCTCAGATCTTCATAGTCTATATGATTATCATTTTTAAAAAATAAAGCCAGCGAGATGGCTCGGCAGATAAAAGCACTTTCCACAAAGTTCAATCCCAGGACTCACATGGGGAAGGCGACAATCAACTTCTGCAGGTAGTCCTTCAGCCACCGTGTGCTCACCAGTGTGCTCCACATATGCACGCGCGCACACGCACACACACACACACACACACACACAGATACACACATGTACAGAAACACATACATACACACAGAGACATACAGACACACAGAGTATACACACATGTACAGACACACAAACATACATACACACACAGACATACAGACACACACAGTCATATACACACACGCACACACATACAGATACACATACATACATACACACACAGACACACAGAGACCTACAGACACACACAGTCATATACACACACAGACATACACATGCACAAATATACACATACACACAGTACACACACACATACATACACACACAAACACACATACACACAATACACACACATACACATACACACACAATAAACAATAAATGTTAGAAAATAATGGTATCTTCATCAGAGAAGAAGACAGGTGTATTTTAGGCATTTGCATGTGTCTGTTACTGCAGCTCGCACCAAGCAGTTTCACTTAAGCAGTGTCCTTTGCTGTAATGTCTGGTGAGGCCTGTAGTTTCTGGAATTTAGATTCAAGTAAGTTAGGCAAAGCCCGTGATGGAAATCGAAAGTGATCGATGTCAACATTTATGCTTAATCTTATTGTCCAACAGCCAAATAATGTCAAAGCCTGAAAAAAAATTCTACTTCAAATGCTTTTAAATTAGACTTTTGATTTTGATCTTTTCTGTATATGATGGGATGGGATAAGGTCCCCCCAACCTTATTCGGTAGTCAAGGTTACCTTTCTTCGAAATACATTTGAAAACTGAGTCTTGCAAGAACGCTTTAGTCAGCCTCAGGGGCATGCCAGGTTCGTCATCTGTGTCTTGATATAGGGCACGCAGTCTACCCCTTACCTGTCCCTGTAGCACATGTCACCTGGAGCCCTGGGGCTGTTCCAGAAATGCCTGTCATCAAACACTAGCCTGTTCCCACCTGTGCCTGAGCCTTTCGGCTCTGGTTAGGAGCCTACTTGTGCCCTTCCCCTCCAGCCATACCTGCCAACTTCCAGCCAGGTCAGGTTTCCTGCCCTAAGAATCTTATCCTTAAGAGAGGCCAGCATAGCCAGGCGGTGGTGGTGCACGCCTTTAATCCCAGCACTTGGGAGGCAGAGTCAGGTGGATCTCTGTGAGTTCGAGGCCAGCCTGGTCTAGCAAGATCCAGGAAAGGCACCAAAACTACACAGAGAAACCCTGTCTCGAAAAAACAAAACAAAACAAAAGAGGCCAGTGTGGGAACTGAAGTGAGCTAACCAGAGCAGAGGAGTCCTTCCTAGCTATGGGAGAATAAATATCTACCAAATCCAAGGTACTAAGAACGACGGCCTTGAGTCCTTAAAGGCAAGCACAGAAACATGCGGAGTCATGATGTCACCACTAGGAGAAGGCAAGGCTCTCAGGAGGGTCTGGGCCTTTTTGAACTAGAGGTGCTTTGTGGGAAGGGAAAGCAGAATTATGAGTGGGTAAATATATGCAAACATCAAGGACCACGACTCATGTCAATTCTTCCTGTTCTTCAAAAGCCGGCCTCCCTACTCTACAGTCGTACGAAGTCTTCATTTAGATTTTGTGAAGTTGTCATAACATTAAAAGCTTCTTTCTAAAAGCCCCTGTGCAGGATTGACAACAGCAGCAGTAGCAGTGGATTCTGGGAACTTGGTCTCAGACACGGGGCTTCCTCGGGCCATGCAGGGGATCATCGGATACTGCTCGACACTGATATATCAGCATATTGAGACATCAGAGGATAAGAAGCCTCCATGTGAACATGTTGACTCTGCAGTTTAAAGACAGACATGTCTTGCATAACATGAGGGTTCAAGGTGAAATGACTTCAGGGTGATGAGAAAGCAGAAAGATAATTCTGTTTTTCAGGCAATAGAATAAACTTACTGTCGACTGGAAAGCCACAGTAAAGGCAGATTTAGCTGGGTTGGGCGCTGGGCCATCCAGCGGTCATCACCGAAGCTCCCTGGAGCAGCTCTTCAGATCCTTGGAAAGTCTTTGGAAATATTTTTTTAAGCCTGAATTTTTGAAAGGCTATTAAGAAAAACCCTTTAATTTTTAAGAATTGTTATGATATAATGCTAGAAATTCATCTACCATGTTAACTAAATATGAAAGCACATGATAACTCTGTTTGCATAAACTATACAGTATGGAATGTCTGAATATAGATTACTAAAGTTTCCTGTGAAATAGACAGTATTATACAGGGACACATACAGTATATATAATTAAGAATTATGGGAAATAGGACTGGAGAAATGGCTCAGAGGTTAAGAGCACTGACTGCTCTTCCAGAGGACCCAGGTTCAATTCCCAGCACACACATGGCAGCTCACAACTGTCTGTAACTCCAGTTCCAGGGAATTTGACACCCTTACACAGGTATACATGCAGGCAAAACACTAATGCATAAAAAATAAAAGAATAAATAAATTTTAAAAAAGAATTATGGGAATTTATTATTTACACGGAGAATTAAGTCTTGATTTATATTAATGTTCCTAAAAATAGCATTTCATATTTAGCTAAGTATGATCTGTACTTTGTTCTGTTGCCCTGAGAAGTAGGTAAGGAAAATTGTTTACCAGGACCCAGTAATGCACTATTAATCCAGTAGATGCTTTTTGGAATCACTCTGCCGGGCTCAGGAAAGTGCTACCAAAGTCCCCATCATCTCAGGCAGCCTCTCTCAGTGACTAGAGGCCTGGGATCTTTCCCAAGAGGCCTTGCTTTGTCTGAGATAGCTTTGTGTGGGTCACGTCAATAAAGTGTGACCAGAGGTAAAATGTTCTTCTATGTTAGGGATGTTTATGTTGTAATTAATGAAAAGAGATCTGTAAATGAGGTCCCCACATTTACATTGTAACTGTGAATTGAGAGTCGTAAACGGCCTGGAGAGATGATCCAGCAGTTAAGGACAATGGGTGCTCTTCAGGAGGACCTGGGTTTGATTTCTGGCACCCACATGGCAGCTCACAACCATCTATAATTCAGTTTTCAGGGGATCAATGCCCTCTTCTGGCTTCCTTAGACAGGAGGCACGCAAGTGGTGCTAGTGTGTCTACACATGCACCAAAACATACATTTATTTATTTATTTATTTATTTATTTATTTATTTATTTATTTATTTATTTTTGTTTTGGTTTTTCGAGACAGGGTTTCTCTGCATAGCTTTGCGCCTTTCCTGGATCTAACTTGGTAGCCCAGGCTGGCCTTGAACTCACAGAGATCCGCCTGGCTCTGCCTCCCGAGTGCTGGGATTAAAGGCGTGTGCCAGCACGCCCGGCGCACCAAAACATTTATACACATAAAACAAAATGAAAATAGGAAGAGCTGAGGTTGTCCCTTGGAAAGAGTTGCCTGATGCAGGCATCCTAGTCAGTGTTTTATTGCTGTGAAAAGAAAAGATACCATCATGACCACAGCAGCAGGGGTTTTTTTTTGGGGGGGGGGGTCGGCTTGGTTTGAGATAGGGTTTCTCTATGTAGCCCTGCTGTCCTAGATCTCGCTCTGTAGACTAGGCTGACCTCGAACTCACAGAGATCTACCTGCCTCTGCCTCCCGAGTGCTGGGATTAAAGGTGTACACCACCACCACTTGGCTATAAAGGAAAACATTTAATTGGGGCTCGCTTACAGTTTCAGAGGTTTAGTCCATTCTCATCATGGCAGGAGAGAGCATGGCCGCAAGCAGGCAGATACATTGCTGAAGAAGTAGCTGAGAGTCCTACATCTGTACCTGCAGGCAGCAGGAAGAGAAAGACACTGGGCCTGGCTTGGGCTTTTGAAACCTCAATCGCCCTGCCCCCTCCATGACACACCTCCTCCAACAAGGCCACACTTCCTATTCCTTCTCATGTGGTACCACTCCCGGATGCCTAAGCGTTCAAATATGTGAGCCTATGGGGACCCTTCTCATTCAAACCACACAACAGGTAATTCATAATTCTCAGTCCTTAACTACAAGTCTATAGATAGGCAAGATCAACAGACTAGCCCCACCTCCCCAGCAGTCTCTCCCATCATTATTTTACCTATAGTTATTTTTTTCAATGACATGGTATATAGTTAAAATTATTCAACTGAAAATCTGAGCATGCCTTTTCCCACTTGGTTTGATCTTACATTTCATCTTCCAATTGCTTCACAAACTTTGTTCTTAGTTTTAATCAAGGCATATTGCTCCACCAAATGAGTGTAGAGCAGCCTAATCGCCTGAATCATTACAGTTATTTTTGGCTTTAAATTTTAGCATTAAAATTGACTTAAAAAGAACATCTCTACACTTGTAGCATTGTCAATATTTTAGTTTTTTAAAAAATAATAAGTATAACTATTGGATATATGTTCACTATATATATAAATATATAATATATATGCATATATATTATATATTTATATATATACTTTTGCTTTGAGTGGGTGTTGGAGTTTGGATCTTGAATCTTCCAAAAGCCAGTACATTATAGGATAATCTCTTTCCTGTGGCACTGTTAGGAGGTGGTGGGGCCTTTAAGAGACTGGCCTAGTTGGTAGACATTAGTTATATATAGGGGACATAGACCCTTGAACAACAGTCTCTTTTTCTCTTTGCTTCCTGGCGGCCATGAGGTAAATAGGCCTTTGGAAATCAATCCAGCTGGTGATATATTGTGACCCCACACACCCAAAGCAACAGGGCTAACCAACCATGAATTAAAATTTCTGAAGCTATGAGCCAGAATGAACTTCTCCTTTTAAGTGTGTTCATCACAGTAAAGAAAACAGTAGGATGCTGTGCGATCTTGTAAGTGGATCAGCCCTCCATCCCTGCATCTAACAGGATTTCTTTTCTCCAGCTGTGGATGACTTTAGTTATAGGTTGTATCTGTCTCTGACCCCTCCCTACTGCTGATCTTGGATATTTTCTTTCATTAGTACCAAGCTGAATTGCTGAATTAGGTGCCGAAATATTTTGTTTTGATTCATTTCATTTGGTACCGTAATGGGCACATGACTTAGGAGATGTTTCTTCTTATACGTTCAATTTACTGTATTGAACTAAAGTTTACAAATTACTTGTCCTAAAACCAGCAGTATGTGAGCATTATTCTCCATGCTGATGCTAGCGTGGAGTGTTGCCAATTATTTGATGGTTTGAAAGTGATGCCCTGTGATTTGTGTTCTTGTATCTCATAGCATTCAGTTTTATATCAGTAGTTCAGAGAGCAAGGAACTAGATAGAATGTGCTTTCCTGAGTATATGTGGCAATATAGCCATGGATATAAAGGATTTGTTCCTTGACCTTGTACCATGTTTTCCTACCTTCGTACTCATGGGTCTGTTGCCAGGACCGATTAAGGTTTGGAGTAGGAGCGTCAGGCTGTTGTGTAATTAGTTTCCTTCTCATCCACAGTCATGAGCCAGTTCCCAAAAGGAAGGAAGGTAGATTATATGGAAGACACAGTGGCATGTTGGTAGAGTGCTTGCCTAGCATCTATGAGTACATAGGTTTGAAGAACCCAGGTACTGTAACAGAAAACAAAATCTCCTTCTTTGGTGGTACACACAGGTTTGATACCACTCTGGACTACATAGTAGGTCCCAGGCCTTCCTGGGTCACAGCAGTGAGGCTGCGTCTCATCTCTCCCTTCAAGGGGGAGAGGCACATTTATCAATGTCTTGGGAGCCCTCAGATTTCTTCAAACACTTCTCATCAAGCCGTTTCATAGAACTGAAAATTTGGAGAACATTTTTTTTTTTTCTTTTCATTTTCCTAGAAGCAGAACTACTTTTCTGTCCGTTGGTACTGTGTTTCTGTTAGGAGAATGAGTAAGAGAAAGCAGAGAAAGGGGAGGGTGGGGGGTAGGGGGAGGGGGGAGGGGTATGTGTAAGAATGAATATCTGCTATGGAGTTATATCCTCGGAGTAAAGTGTGTCTTGGTGCCCTGGGACTTGGATGCACAGTAGCAGCTACTCTCCTTCACAGTGATTAGCTGAAGGCTTGGCTTTTCCTCACTTCCCTCTTCTTTTCTTCCCTCTCCTCTTCCACTTCTTCCTATTTTGCCGTCCTCCCAATAGACGTGGATACCAAAGCCTTTGCTTGTGTGTGTGTGTGTTGTGTGTTATGTGATCATATGTGTGCGTATGTAGAGACTAGATGTCTACATAGGGGAGACACACTCAGTCACTCTCATTTTTTTTTTTTTTTTTTGAAATAGGGTAGCTTGCTGAACCTTCAGCTCACTGATGGATTGGCTAGGCTGACTAGCCAGCAAGCCCCAGAGATCTGCCTGTCTCTGCCTCCTGGGTGCCGGGGTTACAGGCCAGCCTCCTCATACCCAGTTCTGTGGATCCAGACTCAGGTCCTCTTGCTTGCAGAGCAAGCTCATTGCTAACTGAGCCCTCTCCTTAAGCCTTTGCTTTTGAACTCATGTCAGAGACACTGCTGAGAAACGACATTCTGTGTCCATGTAGTATTGCAGTTTCGTTTCCAGGAGACCTTACCTGTGTCGTAATAGTCTAGACTTTTTAAGACAGTTTAGATTCCCATGTTCCTCCAGTTACTTTTGACAAGTTTCAGGAGCTTTTTGCTTCCCGCTAGTCCTCTTCCACCTCATGTTAATACCATGATGATAACTCTGCATTCTTTCACCAGATCCTAGGGTCAGACAGATGTTCAGAGCAGCAGGGTTAGCTTTCCCAGACACGGAGGAGACTCCAGTCGCTGGCCACCCCCACGTACTGTCTTTGAACTCTCCACTCAGGAGAGAAATCTGAATTTTCTTAAGTTGCTTCTGAAGAGATTTGTCTCAAAGCAATGAGGATGGAGTTATTAGCTAGCAGAGGCTCTGTGTTGATTGTGGCTAGAAGTGGTTTCCTCCCAGATAGGATTGCCAGACATAATGACATGCCACGTATCTCAGTTAGGGTTTCTGTTGCTGTGCAGGGACGCCATGCCCCCGGCAACTCTTATAAAGGAAACATTTAATTGGGTGGCTTACAGTTCGGAGGTTCAGTCCATTATCATCATGGTGGGACATGGCGGAGTACATGCTCTGTCATGGCATCACCCACTGTGAGCTGGGCTCTCCCATGTCAATAAATTACGAAAATGCCCCAGAGGCTTGCCTAGAGACCAGTCTTGTGGAAGTAGATTTTTCCTCCCTCTCCTTCTCATAAGACCCTGTCTGATACTAAGCTGGCAAAAAACTTAACCATCTCAGCTTATCTTCCTCACCGTCTGGTGCTAATATGTGTGATAGCACATTCCTGCAGTTACAGCATCCTGCAGGCTGAGGTAGAAAAATGGTGAGTTCAAGACGAGCTTCAGCCACGTAGTGCAACTATCTAACCTTAAAAAAATCCAACAAATTAAAAAAAAAAAAAAAAAGAAAAGAAAGAGACGAAAAATGTTATAGGCTTGGAGAGGAGATGGCTTAACAATTAAGAGTAAGATTTGAGTTCGATTCCTAGCGCACGTGCACGTGGCTGCTAACAACCAACTGTAACTCCAGTTTACCTTTCTGGCCCGTGTGGGCACTGCATACCCATGGTGCACAGAAATATATGTGGGCAAAACACCCACACATGTGAAATTAAAAAAACAAATCTCAAAAAGTCAGACTGAGAAAAAATTATCTGCATTATTATAATTGTTTCCAAAGTGAGCAGTTCATGGGAATGTTGACTCTGAAAATTTGTATATCTTTACCAACTTCTATCCATGTGATAGAAACTGCTTTTTAAGGTGTCAGAAAAAAAATCACATGGACACTTTTATCTCCTAATGTGTGACTTCGGGGATATAAACTTTTTAATTTAAATTCTAGGAAATTTTATCAGAAGTACTTCAGTCACGTGTAGTTTATTCAATAGAATTTGTTGTATACAACAAGATTAGTGAGCCTTTCAGAACTTGAGACATGTAATGTAATTAGTTTGGTCTAGTA
>CABHPQ010132177.1:0-17926 GCA_902168405.1 Peromyscus aztecus | reverse complement strand
GTCTGGGCGGACTGAAGTGAACAGCCTTGTTAGTCAAACAATAATTTTGGTTCAAACCAAAATACTTGTTCTAAATCCCCGTCCCTTTGTTGGTTTTTTCAGGCATCTGGAGTTACAGTGAATGATGAGGTCATCAAAGTTTTTAATGATATGAAAGTAAGAAAATCTTCTACCCAAGAGGAAATCAAAAAGAGAAAGAAAGCGGTTCTCTTCTGTCTAAGCGATGACAAAAGACAAATAATTGTAGAGGAAGCCAAGCAGATCTTGGTGGGTGACATTGGTGAGACAGTAGAGGACCCCTACACATCTTTTGTGAAGTTGCTACCTCTGAATGATTGCCGATATGCTTTGTACGATGCCACGTACGAAACAAAAGAGTCTAAGAAGGAAGACCTAGTATTTATATTCTGGTGTGTAAAAACAAAAGAGAAAAAAAGTACTTTTAAAAATGCAAGGATTATTATTATCACAGTCAGTTTTTGCCTTTGTTTTCTTTTGAATTTCAACATTTTCTCCCCTCCCCCCCCCTCCCCAGGGCTCCGGAAAGTGCACCGTTAAAAAGCAAGATGATTTATGCTAGCTCTAAAGATGCCATTAAAAAGAAATTTACAGGTATAAACATTGAGTGTTTTGTGCAGAAAAAAACCAAGTTTCTCAATTATAGTAAGGTTCATGGATGTGTCTTTTTTCTTTTGTAGGTATTAAACATGAGTGGCAGGTGAATGGCTTGGATGACATTAAGGACCGCTCGACACTGGGAGAGAAACTAGGAGGCAGTGTGGTAGTTTCCCTGGAAGGAAAGCCGCTATAAAATAATAGCCAAGTGCCATCACATCTTAAGGGGCTTCCATTTCTCCAGCTCAGTCCACTGGAACCGTAGTGGGTTTTGTTTTTTTGTTTCTCCCCTTTCCACTGGGCCCTTTGAACACAATGAACGGATGGATTTAGAAGCCTGTCAGTGATTGCCATAAGACTGTTTAATACGGTTACTTTTCTGTAGACCCCAGGGAATGCCTTCCCTGTCTTATTTTAGCCAAAACAACTGGTTCCATGCCTTCCGCGCAGTGACAATGGATGTGATTGTCAGTGTGAATAGCTTAGGTAGAGTACTACAGAGGGTAAGCTAATTGAATGCCTTGAAAGTATTATCCACTGGTCATACGGTCAACTTCTGTCAGTATTATTTATAGTTGCACTTGATTACAGTTCTCTGAGGCGCTGGAGCGTTGCACACCTCACCTGCCTTGGCAAGCCTGTTCTGTGACACGGCAGCACAGATTTAACACTATTTGTTAAAAGCACTTTTTTTTTTAATGCGTTGAATTCCTTAAAAAGAATGCCAATTAAGTTTCATTACGTGTCATTGATTTATCCCAGTACCTCAGTGTTCATTCCTCTACCTGCATATTTTCTTGAGAGAAATAGCTGTGTGGATGTCTTTGCTTTCCCACTGAGTATACACTACTGAGTACATGTAGGAGTTTTATGTTTACCGTATGAGTCTTGAAACACTACAGATATTTTGAATATCAGTCATGATGGCAATTTCTGTATACAAGAGCCTTAAATGGAGCATTGTTTGAGATCAAATTCCCCACCCTCACAAAAGTGGCCACGTTGCAATAAAAATGGTGGCATATTACAGAACGTTGCCTTGTTTTCCTTGGAAATTCTGCAAATTGTCATGTGAAATTTTAGGATAAACAGTGATTAAGCTCTGCACTGGTATTTGAGATTTTCTTTTCTTTAATATTAACACTCATGTGTCTCTTTTTCCAGATTGTTGAATTTCTTTGGTTTAAAAATATCTTAAGATCACTTATATACAATCATTAAAGGAGTGGTACTTATATAAATATGTTTATTTATTTCTTTATGTTATAATATGGAGATTAGATTTTTTTTTTTTTTGCACTTTGGCATACTCCAGTATCTTATTTGTTCTCTAGATACATTAGGATATTAATTCACAGTTACATTACTAAATAATTTCTTTGTAGAAGTAGGATTTTTTATTACTTGATCATGATGAAAATAATTTGTAAAATGTCATTCAGAGGTTCTGATGTTTAGGAATGTTCATTTCAGCTACAATTCCTTAATATCTTTTCCAAATTGAATTGGAAAAAAAATTGATGTAGCGGTCTTAAACATTAGTAACAGGATTTGGCTGTGGTCCAGAGCGTCTCCTTATAGAGAATTTGATCTGCTCAGTGTGCGCACTTTGCTATTAGCCAGAGCTATTTATGGCAAACACATGCTTTTGTATCTTGTCATAGTCATCCACAGATGGCAGAACTGGACTTGATTCCACCGGTATGCAAGACAGGCGTGCTAGTGAGCAGTCAGTTGTGGCTCTGAACTTGAGTGCTTTTATCAGAATATAGGAAATGAAAATATCCTTTTTTAAAATGTGTGGAAGTAATTTGAGTATAATTAGGTTTTTTTTCTACCTTTTTGAAAGTTTTTTTTTTCAGATGAGTACATTGAAACATAGCTGTTAAATGTCTAGGCTTCCATTTAAAACTATTCAAATGACTTGGGATCTCTTTAGCACTAAGCAATTTTATTTCAGCCTTCCAGCTGTCCCTGTGAGTTGTTCCAGACCTTTCCGTGGCTTTTTGGTAAGGCTGCTAATAAGCGAAGCATGAAAATGGTAATGTGTACTAAACGATGTGTTTAACTGATCTTTGCACCAAAGGACTTTTTCACCAAGTTACTTTGTTCTTCCAAAAACTAAGAAATTTCTAAAAAGTAAAAGAATGCCCTTTTGTTTTTATAGCTGGTTTCTCAATTTCCTTATATCCTTTTCTAGAATAATTTCAGAGATTAAGTACTATTTTAAACTATGATACTTTGACTTTGTTAGATTGGCAAATATATTAACGTAATTAAATTCATCTTTAAAGTGCACATATGTGCCTAGAGCCAAAAAGTAATGATTTAATTTAATTAATGATCTTATGTTGAAAATAATTTGATATCTTATTTTACAATCATTTACAGTGAAACAATGTTCCAGTTAGCTTTAAAAGTATATGGTGCTAATTAGTAAAATATTGAAGGCAATATTTTACTGCTAGCTTGCAAAATTATAAGTGTTTTAAAAAATAAAATACATGAAAATATTTAAGGCTCTTGAGATGTGTTTACTTCCATTTTAAAGTATTGAAAGTTGGAAAACTAAGATTATAGATTAAAGAGGCAACATTATCTGGAGCACTTTTCAGGATTGTAGTTCATAAGCTTTCATTTAGAAATCCTGTTTTCAGACCAGAGAGACACCTAACAGGTAAAGCCACTAGCCACTGAAGCCTGGTAGCCTGAGCTCCATTCCCACTTAAAGGTGTAGAACTGGCCCTGCAGAGTTGTCCTCTGACCGCCACACTGACAAGTGGCACGTATGCATGCGTACACACGCATCACGCACACAGAGACGTAATGATAATAGATAAGGTTTTAGAAATTTCATCTTTAGAATTAAGCTTGATGCATGCATATCTGAAATCCTAGCACTCGAGAGGTTTTAGAACCAGGATCAGCACTTCAAGGTCATTTCCAGCTACAGAGTGAATTCCAAGCCAGCCTGGGCTACATGACATAAAAAAGGAGTATCACACTGGGCGATAGTGGCGCACGCCTTTAATCCCAGCACTCGAGAGGCAGAGCCAGGCGGGTCTCTGAGTTCGAGGCCAGCCTGGGCTACAGAGCGAGATTCAGGACAGGCATCAAAACTACACAGAGAAACCCTGTCCCAAAAGACAAAACAGAAAGAAAAGGAGTATTGCCGAGTACTGCAGCAATTCTAGCATTTTCAGACATGTAGAACAGGTGACATCGTCCTAAACTGACTCCCAGCTGTTACTTTCCATCATTAAAATAGTGTGACCGGCATTAGATATTTAATGTGCCTTTTTAGCAGATGACAAGAGCCTCATAGGCTCGAGAGTCTCTAATATAGGTCCTTTGTAGGAACTAGTTTATGGGATTTTAAAAAGATTTGTTTGTATTTTGTTGTTTTATGTATGTGGGTGTTTTGCCCACATGTATGTCTGTGTGTGATGTGAGGGCCTGAGCCTGCAGAGGTTAGAAAGCCACCGATCCTGCGGAACTGGAGTTACAGATAGCTGTTAGCTGCCATGTCACTGCTAAAAGACCAAGTGCTCTAATGCTGGCCCATCTCCAGCCCTTATGGGGTCTTTGAAAAGTGCCTTCTCATTGAGTATAATCTCGGCTGTGGTGAAAAACTAATTGAGAGGTTTCCTCTTGTAAAACATTTAATCCAGGTGTGGCACATGCCTAATCCCGGCACTCTGGCTGAAGCAGGAGGGTTACGGTACACTTGAGGCTAGCCTAGGCTGTGGGAAACAGACTACAGCAGAAAACTCCAGGACTGGCTCAATGGCTCCATGGGAAAAGGTTTTGCCACTGAATCCGACATCCTGAGTTTGATTCCTAAACTCACATGATAGGAGAATCAACTCCCAAAAGATGCCCTCTAACTTCCACATACACACACACAAACAAATAAATGGGGAGGGGACTTATGTTCTTCAGTACTACTTTTATTTGCAAATTTAGTAGCTAGAATATACAAAATGGGGACTGGGGAGATGGCTCAGTGGTTAAGAGTACTGACTGCTCTTCCAGAGGACCTGGGTTCAATTCCCAGCACCCACATGGCAGCTCACGACTGTCTGTAACTCCAGTTCTAGGAGACGTATGGTAAAACACCAATGCACGTAAGAATAAATAATTTTTTTTTAAAAAAAGAATACACAAAATGACACGAACATTCACTTTTCTCTGACTATAAAAACTACTAAAAGGCTGGGGTCATTGTGCAAATCTCTAATCCCAGCATTCAGGAGATTTAAGACAGGAGGATCCGTGCAAGTTTGAGGCTGGCCTGTGTAACATAGCAAGTTCCAGGCCAAAACTACAAAATGAGACCCTGTACAAACAAACTGTGAGGGCCTGGGAATGTAACTTGCTTTTCAGATAGCACAGGTTTAAGGTTTTGAATTTTGCATTGTTTGAGACAGTGTCTCCCTCTATCACCCTGGTCAGCCTGGAACTCACTGGTAGACCCAGTTGGCCTCAAACTCAGATCTGTTTGTCCCTGCTTCCTGGGTGCTAGGATTAAAAATATGCGACATCACACTTGGTGAGATTGAGGTTTTTTGAGCCATAATACAGGAGAAGGTGGTATCTACCATATCTGGCACCTGAGTTTTAAATTAGCAATGCTTAGTGCCTTGCAGTACTGGGAATCAAACCTGGGTATTGTGTGCCAGGCAGTCCTGGAAATGCTTTATAAAAACGGGACAATGCTTGGTAAATGTAAAAAGTTTTAGATCTCTACCTTTAAAGATGTCTTTATTTTGATTTTATGTATATGAATATCTGAATATATGGGTGTGTACCATGTGCATGCCTGGTGTCCAGGGAAACAAATAGAAAGCATAGGAGTAAATGGATGGTTGTGTGTTGAGGAATATTATTTTAAGGTGTGTTACTTTTGTTTATGTTGCATTTGTGTAACTGTGAAGCTGTGATACTTTGCCTGTCTAAAACACCTGATGGTCTAATAAAGAGCTGAACGGCCAATAGTGAGGCAGGAGAAAGGATAAGTAGAAGGAGAAATCTAGGAGCAAGAAAAGGAGGAGGACATCAGGGGTCAGCCACGGAGTAAGAAACAAAGTAAGGTTACAGAAGTAAGAAAAAGGTAAAAGTTCAGAGGCAAAAGGTAGCCGGGATAATTTAAAGTTACAGAAAGCTGGCAAGAAACAAGCCAAGCTAAGGCCAGGCATTTATAAGTAAGAATAAGCCTCCATGTGTGATTTATTTGGGAGCTGGGTGTCAGGCCCCCCAAAGGAGTAAACAGCAAACAGTTGTGAGCCACAATGTGCTGGGAACCGAGTCCAAGTCCCCAGCAAGAGCAGCAAATGCTCTTAACAGAGGAGCGATCTCTCCAACCTCAACACTTGCCTTTAATGGTTAGGTAGATATAACAGAGGCATGAAAAGCCTGGTGTGGTAACACACACCTATAATCCCAGCACTTGGCAGCTAAGGTGGGAATAGGCTGGTTTACGGAAGATCATTGATTCTATTGTAACAGTTGCACTTGATCTCATAGTTTAAGTACTAATTAGCTGATAGAGAACATCTGCTTTTAGAAAAGTACCTATAGGGTGCTAAGGTGACTCAGGTGCTTGCTGTGCACCCATGTAAGAGCCAGGCCCAGTCAGGTACCCTGCAATCCCAGCACTGGGTAGATGGAGACAGGCCAGCCTGAAACTGCCTCGAAAGCTAAGGCAGAGAAGCAGTTAAACGACCCTGGATGTTGACCTCTGGCCCCCACGGTCATGCACACACACACCACATGTACACACAAACAGGTATACAGTATAGTTAATGTAGCTTCTGTATTAATAACGTCCATAGCTTTTTTAACATTTTAGGTGTCTTTGGTGTGTGAATAGTGAGATGTGGCCTTTTGGGGGAGGGGCTTTTCCAGATGGTGTTTCTATGTAGCTCTGACTGTCCTGGGACTCTCTCTGTAGACAGGCTAGCCTTGAACTCAGAGATATGTACCTACCTCTGCCTTCTGAGTTCTGGGATTAAAGGCATGTGCCACCACTGTCTGGCTCTGGCCTTATTTTATTTTATTTTATTTATTTATTTATTTTTTTTTTTTGAGACAGGGTTTCTCTGTGTAGCTTTGCGCCTTTCCTGGAACTCACTCTGTAGCCCAGACTGGCCTCGAACTCACAGTGATCTGCCTGCCTCTGCCTCCCAGTGCTGGGATTAAAGGCGTGTGCCACCACCGCCAGACTGGCTCTGGCCTTTTGCCTCCAAGTAATTTAGAAGTAAAAGAAGAGAAAAAGTCATAAATGTACTATCCATGGTGTTGAAATCGATTTCATGATGTTTTGAGACAAGGATCTCAAGTAGCTCAGATTAGCCTTGAACTCACTCTGTGTAGGAAGATATCCTTGAATTCCTGATCCTCCTGCCCCCACCTCATAAATGCTAGAATTATAGACATGCAGCACTAAACCTGGCTTATTGTTTTGAGACAGGATCTGTGTGTAGCCCAGGATGTCCTTGAATTGGTCATTTGCCTCAGCTTTGCAAACACTGGGATTACCAGCACGTTCCACTATACCAGGCTCCCTCTACCAGTTTTAAGAAAAGGATACTGTAGAGTTTATAGCACTTGAACATCCCTTGCCAGGGTTATTACATACAGACCTTTAGTTATTTTGTTTGTTAAGACAGAGTCTCACTATGGACCTTTGGCAGGCCTGGAAGCTACAGCATGAGTTCAAGGCCAGTCTGGGATACATGAGACTCTTGCTCAAAAACAAAAGGTTAAAAAAGAAAACAAGATTATTAAAAAATATATACAATATAAATCTGAGTGTCATGGTGCATACCTGTACTCTCAACACTTGATAGGCAGAAGCAAGAGGGTCACCACAAATTTAAGGCCAGGCATGGCCAGCTGTGTAATTAAGATAGTGTCTTAAAAATCTAAAAATAGCTGAGGATGTAGCCCAATTGGTAGAGTACTTGCCTAGCAGGCACAAATCCTTGGATTCCAATCCCCATAAACCAGGAGAGGTACATACTCATGATCCCAACACTTAAGAGAGGAGAGGCAGGAAAATCAAGGATATCCTGAGATACATAGTGAAGTCCAGGCTAGCCTAGGCTACATAAAAGACCCTGTTTCAAAACAAAAGGCTAAAAATAATTAGGGTTCAATAAAAGTGATCTTTTAAATTATTTAAAAAAAACAGAATACAGGCTCAGTAGGTAAAGATGTTTGCTAGCAAGCCTGACAACCTGAGTTTGATCCCCAGAACCTACAGGAGAAAACTGATTCCTGTGAGTTGTCCTTTGATTCCATAAATGTAATTGTGGTGGTTTGAATGAAAATGGCCCCCATAGACTCATAGGGAGTAGCACAATTAGGAATGTAGCCTTGTTGGAGTAGGTGTGGTGTTGGAGAAAAATGTGCCACTGCGGGGAGGGGAGGGCAGGGCTTTGAGGTCTCAGAAGTTCAAACCAGGCCAAGTGGCTCACTGTCTGTTCCTGCTGCCTGTGGATCCAGATGTAGAACTCTCAGTCAACTCTCCAGCACCGTGTCTACCTGCATGCCACCATGATTCCCACCATGACAATAATGGATAAACCTCTGAACTGTAAGCCAGCCCCAGTTAAATGTTTTCCTTTGTAAGAGTTGCCCTTTTCATGGTGTCTGTTCACAGCAATAGACCCTTAACTAAGACAGGAACGGGGTATTACTGTGATTGGCCTGACCACGCTTTTGTTTAGAAGAATGTGGATTTGGGGACTTGGGATTAGAAAATCAGCTGAATGTTTTAAGTGGGACTTAGTGGTCTATACTAGTGGGAACATGGAAGACAGTGGTGCTGAGTGATTTAAAAAACTGTGGGGCCTGGCTAAGAGGTTTCAGAAGAGAAGAGTATTACTATGTGGCCTAGAGACTATTGTGATAGTTTGGTGAAGACTGTGGCTGTTTTTGCCCTTGTCTGAAGTCTGCCTGCCGCTAAATTGAGGACTTGGATTAATTGCATTGGCAGAGGAGATTTCAAAACAGCCTAGTATTGACTCTGTCCTGTGCTTATTAGTGTTCACTTATGAAGATCTATAAGGAAAAGGAGCAAGCTAAGCAAGAAAAAATACAAAATGGACAGTTCAAGGAGAAAAGGGAACACCAGGAAATGGAATGGAGCTAAATCTTGTATTCAAGGAGATAAACAGATTAAAGAAAAGCTTGACGTGAAATGGAATAAAGGAAGTGGTGACCTCAGGACAAGACTGTACCCAGCTAGGCTTCCAGTCTGTGAAAAGGAATTAGAGAAAAGTTTAGGGTTGGGTGTGGTGGTACACACCTTTAATACAGCACTCCAGTGGCAGAGGCAGGCAGATCTCTAAATTTGAGGCCAGCCTGGTCTACAGATAGAGTTTCAGGACAGCGATCCTTAGGCAGTCAAGGAAACCATCAAGAACAAAAAGTTGGTGAAAATTTATTTGAATGAAGGGCCCATGTTCCAACCCCAGCAAGTAGCAGGATTTGGCCTCTTCAGCCACAGGATTCTGGCTTTAGAGTCAAGGACAGAAGAAAAGGGGCTATGGAATTTAATTCTGAGACTAAGGAAAGCCACTGAGGCCAGATGTGTGTCGGTCGGAGGTGTCCTACATGGAGGCCTAGGGAGGCCGTTGTGTGAAGCTGTGAAGGTGAAGCCTAGATTGCCTTGGAGACCCCCAAGATGTTGGAGATGCCAGAGCCTAGGAGAGCTGTTAACAGGGAGTGAAACCAGCTCAAGAGAGAAGTGTGTTGCAATCAACAAAGCAGAAAGGAGTTGGAGATCTGCAGAGCCCTTTGACAACAGACATGAAGATGCAGAGTCTGCCCAGCTGGTTTTCAGTCCTGCTTTGGTCCAGTATTTCCTCACTATGCTCCCTTTAGGAATGGTAATGTATGTCCTGTGCCATTTGTATGTTGATTTTACAGGGGATTACAGTTTAGTGATTTCATGAATCTCAGAAGAGACTTTTAACTCTGGACTTTTAAACATGGTAGAGTGTGACAGACTATGGGGACCTTTGAAGTTTGAACGTAGTTTTCATTATGATATGGTTACCAGCTGTAGCAGGAGGACAGGCCCAGATCCAGTTCTTTGAGTCAGTCCACTCCAACATCCACTCCATCTATGAGCTTCTGGAGCACGTGAAGGAGCCGGTCCTGCAGAACCAGAGCCACAGGATCACCATGACTCTGGGCAACAGCAGGACACCTGAGAGGAGTCTCAGTGATGGTCCAGTATTGACGGTATGTCAGCAACCAGCAACCAGCCTTTAATCCCAGCACTCAGGAGGCAGAGGCAGGTGGATCTCTGTGAGTTTGAGGCCAGCCTGGGCTACAGATTGAGTTACAGGACAGCTGAGTCTACATAGAGAAACCCTGTCTTAAGCCCCAAAAAAGAAAACAACAAAATCCTCCCCCCAAAAGAAACCAGCAACCTTGAACCAGACCAGGGACTCAATGCAGTGAACACCTGCATGCAAAGCTATTTGGGCAAAAAAGTACACTGTGTGACACCGCGGCTTCCAGAGCCACTACGACCAACAATACATGACGGAGAGGTGGGAAAGATGAGCAGTAGGGCAAGGCCTGTGTGGTGGAGAGAGGAGGAACTAGAGCTGCGACAGCTGTGGCAGGCGCGAGAGAAGTCGCTACCCAATAGGGTCGGCGGGCGAGATGCAGCAGCCTGGAGCTTGTGCAGCCCCAGCCCCTGAACAAGCTGCCCAGCTGAACAACCTCCCGGGCTCTGAGCGATGACAGGATGCTCGAGATGAAGAACGGTCCATTTGCTGGACTGGACCTCCTCGAAATCCCCATTGGTCTGTACTTCTCCCAGAGGTCATGCCGGTCCGTGGCCCGTGCTTTGGCAGAGGGCTGTGGTGGTGTCTGCAGGCAGTCCTGCCCCCAGACCCCAAGTGGAGGTCCTTGGCACACGCTGATGCTGGAGGAAGCTACCCTGGCAGAGGTAGGGATGACTGCAGATGCACAGTTGAGAAGAGGAACATAAAAGGCTTCTGTGATAATCCTTACCTCCACCCCAACCCCTCCCAAAAAAGTAACAGCCTAAAAAGGAAGTCATCAAGGAGGACTGTTAAAAATTGTGGCAAGGATGGATGCTGAAGTGTAGTTCTCCACAATTGACGGCTTCTGGCGGGGGTGCAGGTGGAGAAGGACTGTTTTCTCAGGGCCTGGCCACTGGGAGTTTGACCAAGCTCCGGTGAGTGTATGGACAACACAAAATGGACTTTCTTTTTCTTTCTTCTTTTTTTAGGGGAGGATGGGAGGTCACAAGGGTTGGGAATCAGACATGAGAGGACTGGAAAGTGATTGTGATCAGGGTGCATGATGGGAAATTCCCAAATGATCAAAACAATATGTTAGGAGAAAAAAGTAAAAATGTTGATTTTCAACTTCTGACATTGTTACATTTTCAGTAGCACGCACTCATTGAATATTTGCTACTTTAGGATTATCTTTATTATGAAGTTGACTTAGTAGAGCCTCATTTCATGTTTTTATTTTGTGTTTATCTACTTGCCAAAGAAACACGTTTTAGTTGTTTTCTTTTTTGCTGTTTTTTACTACAGTGGTGGGGAAGGAACCTAGAGCTTGACCCATGGTAAGCAAAGACTCTAGCTAGCACTGAGGCAGAGGTGCCCAGACCCCAAATCCTTCATTAGGGTATGCCAAGGTAGTTTTCCTTTTTTAATGAAAGTCTGAGGACTAGAGCATTTGTACGTAGAAGGCACAGCAGCTATTGCGGAGAGGACGCGGTACACATGGGGCTGTGCGAGCTCCGATTCCTAGATTCCCGAGAACTGTTGTAGCATAGACCTGTAAAGTGAAGTGACCACTGAGAAAATGTAGGTCCTACCACGTGAGGACACCGAAGACACCGTCGATAAACCAGAAAGCAGGCTGGCAGACACTCAGCTACTCTCTGGCTTGTGGATTACCAGCCTCTAAAACAGTGAGAAACGAATTTTCATTTTTTATAAGCAGAAGAAGATTCAAGAGGCATAGCTAACTTGACAAAAGATGAAGTTTGAATTCTGAAGCTAGATGAGGTGCCATAACTCCTCAGATGGCAGGAGTAAGGACCGAGAGACGTTCGAGGCTAGCCTGGTCTCCATTACAAGGCTAACCTGGTCACCGTTACAAGGCTAGCCTGGTCTCCATTAAAAGTTCCAGGCAGTTAGGACTGGAACAGAACAAAGGGAAAAAAATGAAAACAGAATTCTGAGAATTACTGAACCCTGACAAACTGAACACAACCAAATCAATTTCATTAACTGTGAATGGAATAGATATTCCAGTTATAAGACTGATTCTTATAAACTATTAAAAAATAATATTCAGGCTGAGTGTGGTAAGGTACGCCTATAATCCTAGTACTTGGGACACAGAACAAGGTCAAGGCCAGACTGGATCATTTAGTTTCAGGCTAGCCCAGGCTATATAGCAAAGCCCTGTCTTCTAAAAAGAGACATACCTGGGCCCGGAGAGATGGCTCAGTAGTTAAGAGTGCAAAGCGCTCTTGAAGAAGACCTGCGTTTGGTTCTGAGCACCTGTTTCAGGCAGCTGATAAGCACCTGTCACTCCAACTGCAGGCCTTCTGACCTTCGTGGACAACTGCTCCTGTACACATATACAGACACACATACATGTGATTCAAATTAGCTTTAAAACCCCAGAATATTTTGTCTAGAGAGTAATTTGTTTGAGGCAGTGTCTCACTAGGGAGTATGGCTGGCCTGGAACTCACTCTGTAGACCAAGCTGGCCTCAAATTCACAGAGATCCACCTACCTGCTTTCCCAAGTGCTAGGACTAAAAACATATACCATCACACCAGCTGTTTATAGACATTTTAAATTTAAAAAATTTCAGGTAGAAAGTTAAATAGATAGGAGTAATACTTTTTTTAAAAAGGCAAGAATAACTATATTGGAATTGAATACATTTTTGTGTGTGATGTTTTTATTTCTAAGAATTTTTATAATAAAATAAAAAATGAATAAAGTAGACTTAAAGAAAAAGAATATTACCAAAAACTAAGGGATAGTATATAACGCTAAATGAGTGAGTCAGTTCATCGGAAAGAAAAATGACCAGCAGGACATGATGGCACACGACTTTAGTGCCGACTGCATAATGAGATTCTGTCTCAAGAAAAGAAAATGGCCATAAACATATCAGTCTAATAACAAGAATTTCAGAATACTGGAGGGAAGCCCAGCAAAGGAAGAGACAGTCTCACAGTTCTAGTCAGAATGCCATAGAACATGAGATTTAAAAAATCAAGGGCTAGCCAGGTGGTTCAGTGGTGGGACTGGAGGGATGGCTCAGTGGTTAAGAGCACCAGCTGCTCTTCCAGAGGTCCTGAGTTCAATTCCCAGCAACCACATGGTGGCTCACAACCATCTATAATCAGATCTGGTGCCCTCTTCTGGTGTGCAGGCAGAATACTATATACATTTAAAAAAAAGAGAGAGAGAGATGGATCAGTGATAAGGGCACTTCAAATGAAATAGATGACCTATGTTTGATCCTCAGAACCTACATGATGGAAGGACAGAACCATCTTGTCTTCTGGGTTACCACGCATGTGCCATAACATGCTTGGGTGTATACACTCACACACACACACACAAATTTTTTTGAATCCGTTAAGCTGGGAGTCGTAGTGCACATACTTGTAACCTTAGCACTTTAGAGACTGTGGCGGGAAGACTGACAGGCCAAGGCCTGCATGGCTACATAGCAAGATCGTGTGTTTAAACAAGTACACACCTGAGGCTGGGGGGTAGCTGGGGGAGAGTGTGATGAGCATGCACAGGGACCTGGTGTGCTGTTTTAAATATTTTAAAAATGTATTAATTTGTTTGGAAGGAACATTCATGTGACATGGCGTGTGTGTAGAGGCCACAGGACAACTTGCAGGATTTGGTGCTCTACTTCTACCTAGTGGGTCCCTGGAAGGAACATGGGTCATCAGGCTTGGAGGCAGGGGCCTTTTCTGCTATATCATCCTGCCAGCCCCAGAGGTGTGGCCTAGGCGGCCCTTGAATTTATGATTCTCCTGCCTCTGCCTCCTCAGCATCACAACTGGTAATTTTTTATTTTGTTGTTGTTGTTTTTCAAGACAGGGTTTTTCTGTGTAGATCTGGCCATCCTGGAACTCACTGTGTAGCCCAGGCTGGCCTCCAACTCAGAGATCCGCCTGCCTCTGCCTCCTGAGTTCTGGGATTAAAGGCATGTGGCACCCCTCCCGGCCTATAACTGGCAATCTTTAAAGTGATATTTTATTTTGTCTTATTGCGTGTGTGAGTATAATGTGTTGTGGAGGGGAAGGTTTGGTCAGAGAACAACCTTGGGAGCCAGTTTTGTCTTCCCCTTGTTGAGAAAGGGTCTCTTTCTGCCTCCTGCTTACTCCAGGCCGACTGGCCCACCAGCTTCCACGTGCGTCTCCTGTCTCCCTCATCCATATACTCACACAAAATAAACACAGTGGTTTTTTTTTCCATTTCTTTGGGTTTTTTTGTTTTGTTTTGTTTTGTTTTTTTATTATCAGCTTGATTCAATACAAATTCTTATAGTGAAATGTTTCACTGAGGCTTGCCCAGTGATTGAGTAAAACCAAAACTTACTTTAATCCACAGTCATCCTAGGG
Source organism: Peromyscus aztecus (assembly GCA_902168405.1). NCBI lineage: Eukaryota > Metazoa > Chordata > Mammalia > Rodentia > Cricetidae > Peromyscus > Peromyscus aztecus. Next base: position 3,631 of record CABHPQ010132177.1, on the reverse strand, counting down.
TCCCCCTGTTACGTAGCCTCCCTGGTTCTGTGGGTTGCAGTCTGATTGTTCTTTGCTTTATATCTAGAATCCACTTATGAGTGAGTACATACCATGTTTGTCCTTCTGGGTTTGGGTTACCTCACTCAGGATGATATTTTCTAGTTCCATCCATTTGCCTGCAAATTTCATGCTGTCATTGTTTTTCTCTGCTGAGTAGTACTCCATTGTGTATCTGTACCACATTTTCTTAATCCATTCTTCAGTTGACGAGCATCTAGGTTGTTTCCAGGTTCTGACTATTATGAATAGTGCTGCTATGAACATAGTTGAGCATGTATCTTTGTGGTATGATTGAGCATTCCTTGGGTATATGCCCAAGAGTGGTATGGCTGGGTCTTGAGGTAGATCGATTCCCAATTTTCTGAAAAACTGCCGTACTGATTTCCACAGTGGTTGTACAAGCTTGCATTCCCACCAACAGTGGAGGAGTGTTTCCTTTGCTCCGCATCCTCTCCAGCATAGACTGTCATTAGTGTTTTTGATCCTAGCCATTCTGACAGGTGTAAGGTGGTATCTCAGAGTCGTTTTGATTTGCATTTCTCTGATGATTAAGGATGATAAGTATTTCTTTAAATGTCTTTCAGCCATTTGAGATTCTTCTTTTGAGAATTCTCTGTTTAGCACTTTAGCCCATTTTTTAATTGGATTGTTCAGTATTTTGATGTCTAGTTTCTTGAGTTCTTTATATACTTTGGAGACCAGGCCTCTGTCAGATGTGGGGTTGGTGAAGGTCTTTTCCCATTCTGTAGGCTCTTTTTGTCTTATTGACCGTGTCTTTTGCCCTACAAAAGCTTCTCAGTTTCAAGAGGTCCTGTTTATTAACTGTTGTTCTCAGTGTCTGTGCTGCTGGAAACACAGTGTTTTTAAAGAGAGAGAGAAAGCTAGAGAGACGATGGCTCAGCAAAAGTGACTGCTCGTGCAAGGAGCAGAGTTCGATTCCCGGCACCTACAGTGAGCAGCTCACAGCCACCTGTAACTCCAGCTGCAAGAGACCAATGCCCTCTTCTGGTTTCTCAGGGCGCTTGCATGCACATGTCATTACACAACACACAAAAGATAAATCTTCTTTGTTTTTGAGAACAAGGTATTACTATGTAGCTCTGGCTGTCCTGGATTCTTTGTAGACCAGGCTGGTCTCACAGTCACAGAGATCCACCTGCCTCTGCCTCCTGAGTGCTGGGATTAAAGCTGTGTACCACCATACCCAGCAAGGCTGTGTATTTTATGGTGTGTGTGTGGGGGGGAGGGTTAATTTTGGTTTCTTGAGACAAGATCTCATATAGCTCAGGCTGTCACAGAATTTGATATGTAGCCAAGGATGGTCTTGAGCTCCTGATCCTCTGACCTCCAGCTTCCTAGTACTGGCACTACATGCTTGTCACCACCACAAATATTACCATAAATATTTGAAACCACAAGTTTTCCCTGTGCTTCCTACTTTTGTTGCATTGGGTATTGATAATACGCACCGTGAATTGTTTTACAAAATAATTTCAAATGTATTGAAACTCTTTCCTATTATTTTTATGGTAGAATTTAATAGATACTAATTCCTCCTGGAATTAAACCACCTCTATTTTTGTCTTTGCTGAAAAATTGAAGACAAAACAGCATGCCTGTGTTTTGCGTTAAGCAGATGCACTCTACAAATGATAGAAAACTAATTTTTATTATTGTAGCTCAAACCCTGCAGGCCTAATAGTAACTCCTTAGTTTTCATTTAGCACAAGAGAGTGCTTGTTTTTTGTGAGCTATTCCAAGAGGGTTTAGTAATCCCCAGGATTACAGCAATGTAAGATTTATGTCTACTGTGGAGAAACTCGATCACCCTCAGCCGTGAATCACTCTGGAAACATCACATCTCTGCTTCCCAACTACTCAGTACATTCAGCAAACATGAATGCCTTTTTTTATTCTCAAAACTGGTTAATTGTTTATGTGCATGCCTTTTCTTGGTATGCTCTGCTAGTACAAAGATAGACTACAAGATTTAGAAGAGGTTGTGTGTAACTTTGGAATTAGGATGAGCTTGGAGCAGGCCTTACAGAAGTAGTGTTCCAGCTGGGCTGTAAAGGATGATACTATTTCAGAGAAGGAAAAGCTGGCCACAGCTCCTGCTGAGCAGCACAGCCCATGGAGTAGTGTGAAGCCCAGGGATAAGGGTGGGAGAGGTGGTGTGAGCCAGGTCCTTGAGGCTACCATGTCACAAGGTCGAATGTGAAACCGGGAGTGGCTGAAGGAGAGTGGTGGCCCTTTCTGAAATGCATATGTGACTGACACTGTAATGAGAATGTATAGAAGGATGCAAACAGAGGATCGGGAACACCAAGGAAACAGGCCTTCCAAACACAGCAAGACCATTTGCACATAGGACTTCAAAGAGACTGGAAGCATGCACAGGGCCCACACGAGTCTGTCTGGTGAGGGCCCTGTGCTGAGGGCAGGAGTGGGCCCAAGCCCACATCCCTAACCCAGAAGCTATCTCCCATCAGCAACCACTTGCAAATGAAAAATTAGTTTTCTCCAATGGCGTCTCATCGGGTATACAAGCTATTCTTAAGGCCAGGTCCACACCCAGCTACTGCACCGTAGGCGACCAGCACGAAACGAACTCACTGGTGTTTTTGGAGGGTTCTGTTGTTGCTGCTGTTGGTTTTCTCTTATAATGCTTTACCGGGCATTTTCTTTTTTCTTACTCTCAGGTCTTTTGATAAACTGTGGTTTCCGATTTTGTGTTGTGTGGGATTTCTGTATTTGCCAATGTGTGTGTCTCTGCGTCTATATGGTATTTTGTGTTTTGTCATTGGCTTTTTGTTTTTCTGTTTGTTTGTTTGTTTTGTCTTATTCAAGTTTTTTTCTTTTTATTTTAGTGTTGCTTTTCTTTTTTAGGTGCCTGTTGTTTTCTAATGAAAGAGAACAAAAAGAATGGATTTGGGTGAGTGAGGAGGTGGGGAGGATCTGGGAGGAGTTGGGGGAGGGGAAACATAATCAGAATATATTATGTGAAAAATATCTATTCTCAATTAAAAAAAAAAAGCTGGGTGGTGGTAGCACATGCCTTTAATCCCAGCACTCGGGAGACAGAGCCAGGCAGATCTCTGTGAGTTCGAGGTCAGCCTGGTCTACAGAGTGAGATCCAGGACGGGCACCAAAACTACACAGAGAAACCCTGTCTTGAAAAAAACAAACAAACAAACAAACAAAAAGAAAGACAAAGAAGGGAGAAAATACCTGAGGCCTAGATCAAGTCAACCAAAGTATATCTAGGGCGAGTGACTTTGAGAGGTGGTAGGTAGGAGAGAAGACACTTCTTTAATTAAATGAAACGATGGGAGAACTTAAATCTTTTATTGTTGCTGTACTCTGTGCCACTCAGGGACTGACTTACCTGAGGTGAGTGGGGATGCAGAAATGACAAACACACAGAAGATCTGGGCTCAGGTTGGCCAGGCACTTGGACGGAGCCGCGCTGACGGCAACAGCCTGGAAACGGCACATTTATTTTACACAGCTGAATCAAGGAGGGGGTTTATTACATGCAGCTGAACAAGGAGGTGGGCTTATTGTGTACAGTTGAACAAGGAGGCAC
>CABHPQ010132176.1:0-15726 GCA_902168405.1 Peromyscus aztecus | reverse complement strand
AGACTCCTCTGGGTTAACTTAAGATTGATTTCATGTTCAGATGGGGAATGTGAAGCCCAGAAAAACGAGATGACTTGCCTACAGCCAGAGTTGTAAGTGACAGAATGAAAACAGGATTAGTCCTTGGACTCTCACTCCTCTGTACCCAGACTGCCTCCCTCCATCCCTTGTATGTTTTGAAAATAATCAAGTTCTTACCTGAGCTAGGTTTTATCCAATGTTCAAGTTGGTAAAATAGCAGTAAAGTAATGGCAGGAAGAGGCAGGAAGAGGAAGAAGAGATTACAGCAGGTAAACAGGGCTGGGGTTAGGCTACTGAGATCAAATAGGAAGGAGGTGAGGCTGGTGACAGGGAAGGGAGGAAGGTCTCCCCAGAGCTCCTACTGCACAACCCCTCTTCCTTCCGATTCTCTGGGGCCTCTCCTCCCTTTCTCTTTATGGAGTCTAGTTTCTGACCTGAGACTGAATTCCTTCTGTTCTACTCAGGGTTTAGAAATAGATTTCAGGATTCATCCAGATCATTCAAATACTTTACAGAAAATTAATGTAGAATAAAACTCACCTTTTTGTTCTACTGAACAATTTACTTAAGATTACCTTTCTCTATTTCAACAAGAGGAGTTTCATTCAATTCACTAATTTTAAGTGATTATTTCTGTTATTGATAGGAGGAAACAGCAAGATATGTAGGTAATCTAAGGGACTGTTCTGCCCTAGAGTGAGATGGCCTCTTGAGAAGATTTGATATGACCACTATAAAGGCAGTAAACTTCCCACCAGTGATGCTTTCCAAATTCATCAAAAATAGAAAATAAGAAATGAGTTTAAGGAAGTTTTCTCATATGTAAAATGATATGGAAGACCAAAGAACCAAGTTACATCTTACATAGAACTAATAGGGTATTTCTGACCTGGTGATGGCTTAGGATTCAGGCAAGGATTATTAAGAATTCTTAACGCTTGCATGATTCTCTACTCTTAGTTGTTGCTTGTATGTGTGTGTTTGCATGCATTCTCTTTTGCTTTCTCTCAGTCCCTAAAATATTGTTTTCTTTTAAATACTGTTTATAAAGCTGGGATATTCAACTATATTAAAACGCAACTGAAAAAAGAAAAAGAAAAAAAAAAAAAAAAAAAAACCGCCGGGCAGTGGTGGCGCATGCCCTAATCCCAGCACTTGGGAGGCAGAGCCAGGTGGATCTCTGTGAGTTCAAGGCCAGCCTGGGCTACAGAGTGAGTTCCAGGAAAGGCGCAAAGCTACACAGAAAAACCCTGTCTCAAAAAATCAATCAAAAAAACAACAAAACAAAACAAACAAACAAACACAAGTGATGATATATTTCAGTAGAATTTCTTTCTCTGTTGTATCAGATTCTTGGCAAAGTGTATGGTTTAACCAACCTATTCCAGTGTTTTTGTGATTAATTTTTTAGCATATTGACTCTTAATTTTTGAGGCCATGGAACTAAACACAGCATTAGTCACCTATTTATAAATAGTACTCAGTTATTCATCAATATAACTGATTAACAGAAGTCACCCCTCCCCCATTTCTTATGTCTCAACTCAAAAGCCAAGAAGCACAAAAGGAACCCAAAGTGAATGATTTGGGTATCCCTAAATCTGCTCAATATAAAGCCTAAGGTTCTCACACAGTCATGACCCATAAAGAGCAAACTTACCAAGTGGCCTGTTCACTAACGTCAGCTAAGACAAACCGTAAGGGCTTGAACGTCCTCATGTTTAATGAGGCGGAAGACAGGAGAGCTAACAAGTTTTAGCAGTGCTTTTTATGGCTGTCCAAGAATAGACTCTACAGTGTTAAATGTGAAAAGCATGTTACAAATAGATACAGCATTCGCAATCTAATCTAAAAATGGCTGTGGATTGACTGGAACCTTCATGACCACTGAAAGGATCACACCCCACTTCTAAACACTGTTCATTTTTTTATTGAATATTCTGGTAAATATTTCACATTAATACAGGCTACATTAAGTAGAGCCACTATATGACAAGAAATTTACTCATATTTTTTCTTTTAAGTATGTAAACAATTATACATGTATTTACCACCCTAAAAAGTTGAAACACGTAATCATCTAATTCTCTTCTGCATACAAGTAGCATTCAGTATGTTTAGCCAAAAGTACTAGGTTCATCTTATCTCAAGTCAAAAATGGCTAAACTAACCAGAGAACATACTCAGGTGGATGAGAAATCAATTTGTTCTTACACAATGGGCAATCAAATTTCCATTGCTAAAGCCTCAGAGAATATTTTAGTTAGGCACATTAAAAAAACAAAACAAGAAAAAAAAAACAAAACAAAAAACAAAACAAAAACCCCAGAGTTCTTCCAAAGTCATAGGTTTCCCAAACAAGGCTAAAGAGTAAAGACCTTCTAACTTAGTTGACATATTTGAGATGCATGTTTCCAATATGAGGTGCCCACGTGCCAGGCCAAATCTGAAAAGGGGGAGGAAAAATTGGAATTTCTAATTAGGAATCTTTACACATTTGTGAAATGAATATATAAATTCAATGGCAATGCACTGTTTCTGCCTAGGAAGAATACACATATAAGAAATAGAATGTTTAGTAGCATCATCTTGATAATGAAAAACTTAATTCAGATTAACAGTCATTACTCAGACCTTACATTTCCCATCAAATTCAGAGTCACATGATAAATCTGAAAAGTGGAAGAACTTTAAGCCTGCTTTACCTGCTGGGCATCAGTGCATTCAGTTGAATTCTGGATAACTTTTATCATAGGGTTCCAAGCAGGATCTGGGTTGTGAAGTCCATTGAACAGTGGGCCCCCTGGAACATCAGCAAGCTGAGGATGAGAGGGTATAATGGTACCTCCATACATGGAAATCGGCAGACCCTAAAACAGCAGAAAAAGAAGTCTTAATCATAAAATGACAGATAATGATTCCATTAATACCAGCTGAGACCTCTTTATAATTCTTCACTCAAATAACTTCTGAGAATTCTATTAGTATATCATGGCACAGTATTAAGAAGTCAAGTGTTTCATTTTCATTTGCAATATTTTTCAGTAAGAGAGAAGAAAAACAAACAAAACAAAATCCAATATGAAATTATCAGGAACTTTCTCACACTGGATAAAAACATAACACGCTCAATTTTCTCGTAATTCAATTTTACTAATAAGAAAAGAGTAGTTGTGTGTGGAGGTGCACACCTTTAATCCTAGGCAGAGGCAGGCGGATCTCTGTTGAGTTGAGGAAAAAGCCTGGTCTACACAGTGAGTAGGGCTACATGGTGTGACCCTATCTCAAAGGTAAGTGTAATTCTATATGAGCATTCACAGCTATAATCTGGCTATAAGGCAGCCAGGAGACTGCAAGCGCATGAAAGAACACTGAACCCAACAGCCAGTTCTTTGGAGGGTAGAGACTTCCTTTACACATGTGGCACAGAAAGCAAGGCAGAACTCGGATCTCTCGGGTCTTTTAGAAGGATGGGACAGCTTCAGGACAGCTGAGGGCAAAGTACTGTAAGACAACAGTACCCTCTTAAAACAGTCACAGAAGCAGAAGACTCATTTCCACACAAACTATTCCTTAACAAGTGACCACAGTGGTTGGCAATGTATCAAAGTTACAACCATTCATGTCAACTCACTTTAGAAAAATCCACAAAGCCACTTACCATAGGCTGGTGAAAAATGTTAGAGGGAGCTACCATTCCAGAATCATCTCTCTCCATTGGTTGATGCTGGGAGAATGTGCTTGGATCTGATAACTGTTGATGAATTGGATGGTTCCCTATCATAGACTGTGACCAACCTGATAAGCCTTCTGGAAAAAAGAATTAAAAATAGTGTTTAGTATTTGCTTAGATGAAACAATAAAATATTACCTTTTTTTGTTTTGTTTTGTTTTGTTTTGTTTTTTGAGACAGGGTTTCTCTGTGTAACAGTCCTGACTGTCCTGGAACTCACTCTGTAGACCAGGCTGTCCTTGAACTCACAGAGATCCACCTGCCTCTGCTTCCCAAGTGCTGGGATTAAAAGCAAGTGCTACCACCACTGCTCAGCTGGATTATTATTCCCTTATATCAAATTTTATCAAAATAACCCTTCTCAAGGGTTCCTGTAACATTTATCACACTCTGGCAAGCCGTAACTAATCAATCAAACAAATAAAAATCAAGTTCCTAGAAAATCAGGTGAATGCCTCTGCATACTCCCAACTCCTTATCTGAAAGAACTCAAATAATTGCTCTATTCTGCACTGGAAACCTTAAGGAATTAAGCTTTTAATCATATTTCTTTTGAGAAAGGAACCCACTGTGGTAGCTTAGGCTGGCCTGGAACTCACGTCAATACTCTTGCCTCAGCCTCCTGAGCCACCATGTCCAGCTGAACCTTTTACTTCTGATCAATTCTATATATCACCCCAAATAACATTCTAGACTAGGATAGAAATGAATCCCTCAGAGATATAAATACTTTTCTCTCACTGAATGTTAAGTATAGAAACTAAGGATTTTTCTTCTTTTACACTTTGGTATGTTGTATCTCTGTGCCCATTAAAAACTAAAGACTTTTTGCTTCTGTGCAGTATTAGAGAGCCAATCCATGCCTTTGTATATGCAAGGTGACTGCTCTACTTTAGGGCTACGTCAGTACTCTCTGGCTTTGTGTGAGAGAAAGATTTACTGTGCAACAACTCAGACTGGACTATGAACTCCCTGTGTAACTCATGCTGATCTGGGATTGGTGATCCTCCTGCCTAAGGTTCTGGAGTCCTGGAATTACCAGTGTGTACCAATATACACAAGCTTAAGAAATTCAGTTATTGGGGAAAAATTATTCAATTTTATGTGTCTATGTGCATGCCTGAGTGTGTGTATGTACCACTTACATGCAGGAGCCCACAGAGGTCTGAAGAGGCATCAGATGCCCTGGAACTAGGTGAGCTGCCATTTGGGTGCTTAGAACTGAACCTAGGTCCTCTGTAAGAGCAACAAATGCTCTTTCCCAGAGTCTTCTCTCTAGTCCCTCTTACCCTACCCCTAGGAATTAAGTTTTAATGGCAAACTCTAATAACTTATTCAAAATGTCTTAGCAAAGAGAGGGTAAGGTAACTGTACCTGACATAGCATTGACACCAAATGACCAGATCCCACTGTGTCCAACAGGAGCAACAAAACTGGTCCCTACAGGAGCTTGGGCAACCGATCCTCCTTGCCGAATCCTGGCCAGCCTCTCTGTTCCAATAGGAGGAGGTATCTTTCGATCCTGACTGGCATTGCTTCCTTTGGGTTGTTGGCCCAATGTTGGTGGTGCAGAAGTGGCTGAAAGAGGTGAAGATGATCCCGAAGAAACAGATGGAATAGGAGAGTCACCTGGTGGCAAAATATTTCTCTATTGTTTTATTACATATAAAAACTAAAGGAATATGAGAAACCTTGTAAAGATTTATTCCAACAACATGGGTTCTGTAAAGAAAAGTTCATTTAAAAGGATAATTCAAATGAAAGTATTTCTATAACTACTGTTTAGACTACTTCTGCCTGAAGCTAAGTATAAAGAGCTTGTAAGGCTTTTTCCCAATTGAATTGGACAAAGCTAGAAAAGACTTTATTATTATACTAAATAATCCTCTGAAAACATAATTACATCTTACATTTACTAAGGCAGTGTTTAAAGACTACTGAGATTACTGTCTGGAAAACATTTGTTTTTTTCCATCCATTTCTATAGCCCCCTTTTCCATAAGGAAGAGAAGTTAAATGTTAAAATCATTCTAGAATTCAAGTGATAACTTTGATTCTTCAATGGACTTAGGTAATATGTGTGTGTAGTTTTCTTTGTCGTAAAGGCTAATACAGATCAGGCATGGTGGTGCACACCTTAAATATCACAATACTCTGGAGGCTGAGGCAGGCAGATCTCTGTGAGTTTGAGAACAGTCTGGTCTAAATACTAAGTTCCAGGACAGCCAGGGCTACATAGAGAAACCTTGTCTCAAAAAACGAAGAAAATAAAAAGCTAATATGAACTACATTAAAAAAAAAAAAAAAAATCAGGAGCTGCAGCTGTAGCTTAGTGGTAAAGAACTTGCCTAGTTATGTGCAAGGCCCAGAGCTCAATTCCCAGAACAAGGCAGTGGGATAGAATATCATATATTATGTGACACCAAATAATTCACATGTTCCAAATATTGAAATAAGTAACAATAAAGGTACATCTATAAAAGATAATAATACGTCCACAAAATGCAAAAAATAAGCGTGAAACCATGCATGTCAGAAGGACCACCTACAAATCAGTTCAGAGTACAGTGATTTCACAATACTGCCCTCCTTCACAGGGAGGGGCCTTTTGTAAACTACTATGTGTATTACTAATTGTTCTAAAGTCCCAATGGAAATATTTTTAGATTGATCACATACAAACCTCAAGTATCTGCATATTGCTTATTTTACTAAAACCACTACATAAATGTAACAAGAAACTAATTCAAGATTCTTTGGAAAGAGTTTCTCTAGGATTCCTACTTGTGTTTGAGGTACTTGTCCAAGGATGGGGAGAAAAATGTTGTCTGTTGAAACTAGGAGTCCCCACAGGTGCTGGCCCTTGCAGGAAAACCCTTGTCCCTGGTATGCCTGAGAAGCTTGTCAGAGGAGCAGCAGCAGATGGGGAGCTTCCCGAGGGGTCAATGGATGGCAGCCCTGAAATAAAACAGGTTCAAGACATTCAGTTAGCTGAGGCTTTAAAATGGAGAGCTGAAGGTTTACTTAATGTTTTGTCAAGATAAAGAAGAATATGGCTTATTTTTCATAAATCAAAGAAAATGAACTCATATATATTATACTATATTGCCAAACCCAATCTTTTATAATCAGAAGAGTATCACCCAATATCTCTAACTATAGGAAAGTGAGCCTGATGTTTCAAAATAGAAGTTCACCTGAGTAAAGTTATAAATAAATCTTCAAGCTTTTGTTACTGAATGGGACATGAAATAAGATTATATTGTATATATCTAAGTGGTACTTGCTTAATAATGTCTGCATTCTCTTTTGAGGAAACTTCAAGTACAGCTAGTTATTTACAAAGCTATAGTTATTTCCAATGAAGATGAACAACAAAATTTACCAATGTTTTTTTATTCACAAAGAAGAAAAAAAAATAACATTAATTTCAGTATTCTCATAAAAACTGCAAACTATATCATAGCTTCCATTAGTTTGTATAAATTTGAATTTAGTGCTTTCTTTAAGTTTCATTGATTTCTCTATTGAGTGTATTAGGGAAATGAGACAAAGGTCTAGAAAAAGATTATAGGTAGGTACTAATTTCCGGTCCAGAACAAGTAATTTTTGTTTTTAAGTTATTTATTTACTTATATATTCCAGAACAGCGTTTCTCTGTTTAGCCCTGGCTATCCTGGAACTTGCTCTGTAGACCAGGCTCACAGAGATCCACCTGCCTCTGCCTCCCAAGTGCTGGGATTAAAGGCGTGCGACACCACCACCTGGCTATTTTATTTTTTTAAGTTTATTTTTGTGTATGAATGTTTTGCCTGAATGTCTGTATGTATACCACATGCAAGCCTGGTGTCCTCAGAGGTCAGAAGAGGGTGGCTGGGTGTAGTGGCGCACTAGAGGCTGAGACAGGTAGTTCTCTGTGAGTTTCAGACCAGCCAGAGTTATAGGTGTGAGACTCTATCTGAAAAGGAGGAAATGTTGAATCCTTTGAAACTGGAGTTACAGATGGTTGTGAGCCACTATGTAACCAAACCTAGAACCTTCATAAGAGCAACAAGTACTCCTAACTGCCTGCCGAGCCACCTCTTCAGCCCTTTTTTAATTTTTTTCCCCATACCCTGACTGGCATAAAACTCATTATGTAGACCAAAGTGACCTTGAACTTTGCCTGTCTCTGCCTCCCAGGTGTTACACCTATAGACATATGCCACCATGCCCAGCCAAAAAAGTAGTTTTATCAGCATAAAAAATTATCAAAAATTATCTTAAGAGGATACTTTCAAACAATTGATTTCTCCATCATTAAGGAAAAAAGTGTTGGTATGTAATACACATATCCATTTAAAAAGTATAGAAATGGGGGTGGAGAAATGGCTCAGTTGGTAAAGCACTTGCTGTATAAGCAAAAGGACCTGATTTGATCCCAAGTACTCAGGCTCAGTAGTATGCACATGTAACCCCAGCACTGGAGAGGCAGTCAAGAGGATCCCAAGGGGTGGCAGGCCAGCCAGTCTAGCTAAGTTACTGAGCTCAAGGCTCAGTGGAAGATCCCGTCTCAGAAACTAAGGGGGAGAGGAACTAGTGACTGGGTAAGCAGTCAAGAGCCCTTGCCATCAATCACACCTAACGATCTGAGTTCTCATCTCAGGAACCCACACTGGGGAAAGAGAACTAACTCCTGCAAGTTGTCTTCTAACCTCCACACACACACACACACACACACAAAACATAAAATAACAAGTTGGAGAGGGACTTAAGAGATGGGTCACAGGTTAAGAACACTCTGCTGTTCTTTCAGGACTCAAGTTTGGTTCCCAGTACTATATTTGGTGGCTCACAGCTGCCTGTAACTCTAGCATTAGGGAATCTGACAGTCTTTTCTTACCTCAGAGTACTGGCACACAGGTACAAATATATCCATGCACACATAAATACAAATAGAAGAAATAACAGCTGGAGAGCCATTGAGGAATACATCTGACATTTATCCTCTGGTTTCCAGGTGCATGTGTATGCACCCCAGCTCATTTTCTCCTCATAAGGAAAGTCAAAGAAAAATATTCTCTATCAAGCCCTGAGGACACTAACAGTGAGTTCTTTCACACTGAGGGTTCTGAAAATTTCTACTAGTTTCCCCAAATGAATAGTCACAATAGATGCCTATTTACAGAAAAGAAAAAAGCAATAGTGGCACATGACTTTAATCTCAGCACTCAGGAGGCATAGGCAGGCGGAACTCTGTGAGTTCGAAGCCAGCTTGGTCTACAGAGTGAGTTACAGGACAGCCAGGGTTACACAGAGAATCCCTGTCTTGAAAAGCTAACAAAAAAAAAAAAAAAAAAAAAAAAAAAAAGGAAGAAAAAACAAACAAACCTGTGAATAGATGATAGTTTGGATAATAGTTTTGCAAGGTTATAGATCTATTTGAAAAATAACAGCTGTTTTCCTGAAAAGGCAAGTAAATCTAAACATAGCTGAAATAAAAGTTAAGTCTATACCATATCCAGAACAACATAAACTAGCAGGATACAGCTATCAAAAGGGTGTCATGGGCTAAAGAGCAGTTTTCCAATTAGAAGAGAATATTAAGTGGCAGTAGTGTTTCTTTCCAATTATGTTTTCCATTATGTATTTGTGTGTATCTGTGTGTGTGTACCTGAATTCAGAAAAGGGCTTCAGATCTCATGGAGTTGGAGTTATAGGCAGTTGTGAGGCACATGATGTGGGTGCTGGAAACTGAACTTAGGTCCCTTGGAAGAGCAGATACTGCTCTTAACAGCTGACTCATCTCTCCAGCCCCCAAGAGTGTTTCTTTTCAAAAACTTTACTTGTATGTATTTTATTTTTAAAAATAATTTATTTATTTTTATTTTATGTGCATTGGTGTTTTGCTTGCATGTATGTCTGTGTGAGGGTGTTACAAACAGTTGTAAGCTGCCATGTGGTTGCTGAGAATTGAACCCGGGTTCTCTGGAAGAGTAGTCAGCGCTCTTAACCACTGAGCCATTTCTCCAGCCCCATATATTTTATTTTTATGTGTATAGATGTTTTACCTTACTTGCATATTCCTTATCACTACTGTGGGCCAGCAGATTTTTATTTTATTTTTAAAAATTTATTTTATTTATGTGTATGGGTGTTCTGTCTGCATGTATGTCTGTGTACCATGTACATGCCTGGTGCCTATGGAAGCCAGAAAAGGGTGTCAGATCCCTTGGTACTAGAGTTATAGACAGTTGTGAGCTGCTGTGGGTGGTAGAAACTGAACCCAGGGTTCTCTGTAAGAGCAGTTAGTGCACTTAACTGCTCTCTCTAGTACTCATATTTGCATTTGAGACAGGATCTTGCTATGCAGTTCAGGTTGGCCTAGAACTTGTGGCCCTACAACCTCAGTCTCCTAAGTGTTGCAATTAAAGGTGTATACTACAAATGATGTTATTTTTTTTTTTTACCTTAAGTTTTTTTGTTTGTTTGTTTTGTTTTGAAGACAGGGTTTCTCTGTGTAGCTTTGGAGCCTGTCGGAACTCACTCTGTAGACCAGGCTGGCCTTGAACTCACAGAGATCTGCTTGCCTCCCAAGTGCTGAGATTAAAGTTGTGTGCCCACTTGGTGCACATACACACATGCAGGCAGAACATTTATATAAACATTAAAAGCAAAGAAACATCTAAAGACATTATTTACATTTTTTTAAAAAACCTGACGATTAAAGAAAATATTAAAATGTTTGATGAACATTTAAAAAAAAAAGTTGTGTGACACCAGTGCTGGCTTTACCTTAAGTTTTGAAATAATTTCAGACATTTAAGAATTCCTCATTTTTCAGTATAGTGCAGATTGGACTATATTTTGCTCATATTCTCTGCAAAATAGATTTCCTCTTTCAAATATCTCCAAGTCAAAACTGGTTTCCAATCCATCTATCTTTCTTTTTTTGTTTGTCTGTTTTCGAGACAGGGTTTCTCTGTGTAGTTTTGGTGCCTGGAACTTGCTCTGTAGCCCAGGCTGGCCTCAAACTCACAGAGATGTGCCTGGCTCTGCCTCCTGAGTGCTGGGATTAAAGGCCACCACCGCCCGGCATCTATATCTTTCTTATACAGTATGAGCAGCTAATTGTTATTTTTTTCCTTTGACAATTTCATACATGTTTATAATGTATTCTGTAACAATCTCTTATTTCACTCCTACCTGGGCCAACCCCACTTCTTCCGTACAAATCCCTGTTCCATATTCATTGGGTTTTATTTAGTGTCCTACAAAGTTTACTAGGGCTATCTACTTGACCCTGAGTCTGGAACCATCTGAGCCTGGTGCACTCACCAGTGAGTATACAACTGGATACTGTGCCTACCCCTTTCTCTCTTAGAATCTGTTGGTTGCTAACAGATAGCAGTGAGCTCTGAGAACCCATAGCAGCATCAAATTTCTCAGTCAAGAAGACAAAGCCAGAAATGGTGGTTCATGCCTATGATCCCAGTGCTCTCTGGCTGATAGAGGAACACTGCTATGAGTTTAAGGCCAGTATGGCTACGGAATGAGACCTTGTCTCCAACAACAAAAAAATCTATTAAGAGTCAGCACATGACCATAATCTCTCCCTGTAGCAGCACCATTAATGTAATATAAAGTAATATGAATGATGGGGCAATACCTAAGCAGTGTGCAGTTCCAATGTTTTCAATCAGAAAAACAAATAATCACTATGATTTTAAAAGTCTATACATTTGGAATTCTTGAAGTATGCCATGAATCCTTTTATATAATAGACACCAATTTCCAAAAAAACTGGACCAATACAAGGTATAATCAATCTCCTTACTGTTAGGTACAGAAATAGAGAAAAAGTATGAAATAGCTTATTTTATGTGATTTACATACAGCAATTTTGGGGGGCCTATTTAAGCAGCATTAACTAAAAGGCATTATTTCTTTAAGGTTATAGAATATTAGGTGCAAAATAAGTGCCTATTAATTTAGAAGGTGAGTTATAATAGCCCCACATTTAGCTACAACAATAATAATGACTTACCAACTGGACTGGTAGAAACCCTCTGGGAAGGTGGTCTGAAGCCAGGTGCCTTGGAGTTGTCAGGGTGTACATTTTCCAAGTGTCCAAGTACAGAGTTACTCAGGAAAGCTGACTGAACAGTGAAAGAGGCATCTGCAGCAACTCTTGAGGGCAGTGGACCATCTCCCCACCCTTGGTTAGCTGGCACCTGACTGCTATCAAAGAGACTACTGAAGTGATTAAAAAGTGTGGCTGGGCCAAATGTAGGTTGCAAAGACTTATTTGCTGGGTTTATGTGCATCTGAGAACCATTCATAATGTTCACAGCTGATGAAAGCTGCACTGCAGCTGGTGGGCCTTGAGGTGGTGTTAAAGGAACAGGATTGGTAACAAAAATTGACTGGGGATCCTGATGTATAGTTGCATTTGGTACCACTGAGTAAAAAGAACCTCTGGGCTGCATTCGATGAGAAACTCGAGGTGCTGGTACAGCTAACTGAGGTAAATTACCAGTGTCCTGATTATCAGCAGTGACCAATCTAGGTGATGCCAAAGTCAATGGAGCAGGTTCTGAGTTAGAGGCAAAAGGCATTGACATAGGATTTAAATCAGACACACTGGGTGGCTGTCCCTCCTGTTGTGTATTATTGGAGGGAGGAGTAGGACTACTGGATGGGTGAGTTTCTGGAGCTCCTGAGGTGTTGCTGGCAGAGCTATTACAACTGTTTGCAGTTGGAGATGGTGTACATAGGTTTGTCAAGGGCTGCTCCTGTGTGGACACTTTCTCTTTGGGAGGTGGTATGGCAGAGAAAGACTCTGTCTTTTGTGAAGAAAGTTGTACTTGAGGAGTAGTTGTAGGCATAAATGTTGTGGTAACTTGTCCACTAGTAGTAGATGTGGAGGAGACAGGAGGCAAGGAACTACTAGTGCTTGTCACAGAGGAAATCACTGTTGCTGGAGGACTGGTCTTAGGCACACAAGCAAACAACTGTTTTCTGACTGACGAAGGAGTCCGAGTATTTGTCACACATAGTTGCTGACTGGCAGCAACCACAGGAGAGACAGTGATAGGACAACTGGCAGTAGCTAGTCCAGGAGATTCTGATGGTAAAACAGGTCCATTCTGATTAGGTAGACGGGATGTATTATTATGCTTTGGAGAACTATTTGTATTGCCGGGATTCACAGGTCTCACTGGAAATGGTCCCCAAGTGTTAGGTGAAGGTGAGAAGGTGCCTCCAAACTGTGCCATGGGTAATCGAGGATGCCGAATCTGTTGCATAGTTTGAGCAGCCAGCAGAGCAAAATGAGGATGAGGATAAGCTAAGGGAAGAGAAACTGGGAAAGGAGATCGTACATTTGTTGGCACGTTCTTACTAAGTTTATTAGTGGGCTGGAAGGTAGATAATGTTGTTGCCTGTGATGTTACAAGAGCTGGAGCACCCAAGGGAAATGCATTCTTGTTGGAAGTTGCTGCAGTGCCTACTCCAGATGAGAAGTTTGTATGAATGGACTTGGTGCTGGCAGGTGTCCTGATATGGTTTTTAGGAATCAAGTCTTCTAGTTCCTTTGCAGGATCTTGAATAAGTGCATTGATAAGTTGAACTGCATATCTTGTTGATTCTGTACCACCCCTGGAGAACAAATGAAGTAAGGCCAAAAATATAAACAACAACACACCTTAGATAATCATTTTTATAATAGAAAAAAAATTTTATACAATACATTTTGATCTTGTTTTTTTCCCTAGATAATCTTATGAATCAATTTTTCCCCCCTTGGTGTTGACCCTGGGATTAATATGTGCTAGGTGAGCAACCATAATTGAGCTATATTCCAACTCTCAAATAAAATTCCTATCTAGTAAAAGTATGCTTTTTGGGGCTGGTGAGATGGCTCAGTCATTAAAAGCACTGGCTGCTCTTCCAAAGGACTTGGGTTCAATTCCCAGCACCCACATGGCAACTCACAACTGTCTGTATCTCCAGTTCTAGGGGATCTGACACCTTCACACCAATGTACATAAAGTTAAATAAATTATATGTGTGTGTGAGTGTGTGTGTGTGTGATTCTTATAAAATTTTGATTCAGAATAATATATTTTTTTTGTTGTTGTTTTTACAGTTACCTTATTGTAATCATTCTCTCTCCATTCTTATCTTTTTGTTTATCCACATCAATATGGGCACCAGTAACATCTTGTATTGCTGTAATGTTGCATCCTCCTCTTCCCATTATTCTGGACACCACTGAGGCTGGAACAGATAATTTCTTTGACCTATAAAATGAAGGCTGCCCATGAGCTTATGAAATCAAATTTCTTTAAATAATAAATATTGGAACAAAAAGTTAAGATGTCTAAGTATGTTGATAGAATTTTATAGAATAGTTTTACCTTAATTAAATTCTTATTTTAGAAACTATTATTATATTGAATTTAGTTGAGGAAAATTAGATTAAAAATTAGATTGCCATTTAAACAAAAATTCTAAATGGGGCATAGTGGCACACGCCTTTAACCCCAGCACTAAGGAGGCAGAGGCAGGCGGATCTCTTTGAGTTTGAGGCCAGTCTGGTCTACATTGTGAGTTCCAGGACAGCCAAGGCTACTTAGTGAGATTCTGTCTCAAAAACAAAACAAAACAAAAAACACAAACAAACAAACAAAAATCCCATTTAGCTCACTCATAATGTAAACATTCAAATCTGCTCAAAATGTCACAAGTCAACTAATCTGCAATTAACAGGCTTTCTCTTTCTAAATTAAAAACAAAAGCATACCATATTGGGCTAGGAGTGGTAGTGGCACACACCTGTAATCCCAGCACTTGAGAGGCAGAGGCAGGTGGATCTCTATGAATGCAAGGCCAGTCTGGTCTACAGAGCTAGTTCCAGGCCAGTCAGGGCTACAGAGTGAAACCCTGTCTCAAAAATAAAGCAAAATCTACACTGAGTAATATATGCTAGCTTGAAATTGTAAACAATAAGCAGCTCATATTTAGCAATTTTTTAAAAGTCTCAAATTTAGCCTACATAAAATGCAATTCATTACTTTGTTATGTCGTATGAAATATGCATGTAAATTTTATATATTGCTTCTAATTTTGTTTTAGCATATTCTGGATTTAGTATGGTGTTATAGTTTGTAATAATGGTTACATTCAATCAAATAGGTAACCATATCATACAAGATGGAGAATTTTAAGCCAGGTGTGTTGGTATGCACCTGTAATCCTCGCACTTGGGCAGTAGAGGCAGGTGGATCAGTAATTTAAGGTCAGCCTGGGTTGCATCAGACTCATAAAAAAACAAAACAAAGCAAAATAAGAAGCCTTGGGGTGGCATACTCCTGTAATCCCAGCACTTGAAGGCAGCAGTAGAACTGCTATGCATTTAAGGACATCTTGGTTTACTGACTGAGTTCTAGGCAGGCCAGGGCTGCCTAAGGAAATCCTGTCTGGGGGCAAAAAAAGATCCAAACAAAGAAGCAAACAAACTAACAGATGGGATTAATTCCACTTACCTTCTAACAACTTCTTTCCACCCTTCTTCTCTTTTTTGACCCCTTTTAGGACTAGTGAGATTCAGTTTCATGGTTGGAGAGCTTAATGGCAATGACTTGTAGCTTGCTGATAAGGAATTAGAATTCACTTCACCTTCAAGGCTGAGAAAAGGGAATTACAGAGTTTAACAAAAGATATATTTAAGGTAGAAATTCAAGAGAATACATAGACAAAATTATAATGAAAGACTTTTTAAAGCTTGGTATATATATTCAATAATCAAGACAGGAAAACAAACAAAATAAGCAAAGAGTCCACCATCTATTTTAGTATCAAAATGGGCTATTCAATAAAATTAACACAGTTAAATAAAATCAAAGCATGGTAATATTTTTAAACTTCAGACTAAGAATCTTATAAAAATATCTAGTAGGGCTGGAGAGATGGCTCAGAGGTTAAGAGCA
>CABHPQ010132175.1:0-14357 GCA_902168405.1 Peromyscus aztecus | reverse complement strand
AACCCTGTTTCGAAAAAAAAAAAAAAAAAAAAAAGAATTCAGTGGTTGTTGTTGCTGTTAGTATTAATGCTCAAGTATTATGTGGCCTTGCTATGGAGTCCATGGTGGCCTGAAACTGGCTGTGTAGCCTAGGATGTTACTGAATTCGTGATTGTCCTGCCACAGCCTCTCAAGTGCTAGGAGTAGGAGTACTAGTGTGCACCAACACAGTAGGCCCGGTGAATTTTCCAAATGGTTCAGCTTTCTTTGTTGTTTTATAAGAACCACTCAATGTATTCTTGTAACTAGCAGTTAAAAACAAACCATAAACTGTGCACGATGGTGCACGAACTGGAACATGAAAAGCTAAAGCTGAAGCACTAGGACCATGAGTTTAAGGCCAGCCTGGGCTACAAAGTGAGTTCAGAGTTAACCCAAACTATAGAGGAGACCCTGCGTCAAAAACCAAAACAACCCCTACAGACTGAATACAAGTTTAACAGCCAGTGCTTTTCTTCCCTACTACCCAGCTAGGTTATGTTCCCAGCTTCCCTTGCAGTTAGCTGGGTTATCTGTCTGAAATCTAGCTAGTAGGACTTGAGCAAAAGTGGTGTTATATCAACAATGTAACCCCAGCAGTTTGGGAGATAAATTAAAAAGCTTCCAAGTTAGTACTTCCCTCAAATGTTAAATAATTCACATTATAGATAGAAACCTCTAGAAGTGTTATTCACTACTCCTGGTCATAAACATCTTGCAGTGTGATGGTGTTAAGCAGATCCTCTTGGAGGCCCATTCAAGGAGATGTCATGGTCTCTGAGCCACACTTTGTGGAAGAGAACCAACCTGCCCATCCCTGTCAGCACAATGAGGGAAAGTCCACTGCAAGTCACTTACATGGGTGCTTATTCTGTTAGCCGCAGCAGCAGATGCTAATGTAATACACTTTTCTGTTTGGGTTAATGCTGTCTATCACTGTTTACTGAGTCCTTATCCTCGGAAACTTCTTAATCTTGATAACAGCCACCCTTTTGTGTTCTCTGCCCCGTAAGCTGCCCATTTCATTTCGGCGGGTCTCCTTTGCTTGCCATCCGTTTCCACTCCCGTTTCAGGTCTTTGGTACTTCACTTCTAGATTTTAAGCACAGTGGTCTTTCTGGTCTCTGTCTCTGAATGCTCCTCCTTTCTGGTCTTGCTGAGTTGAAAACCCCGAGGTCCTGCTTTGATCGTTCATCAATCAGCTATTAAATGCTCTCTATGTACCAGGCACTGTACGTTTTGCAGACAGTATAAACTGAATACTGTATATTATTTGCCCGAGGAGACCTTAGCATCAAGCTAGGGAACACCTAAGTATATAAACAACTCTAATGTAGTCAGGTATGGTGGAACATGCCTGCAATCCAAGTACTTGAGAAGCAAAGGCAGGAGAATTGCTGTAAGTTCAAGGCCAGTCTGGACTATACAGTGAGTTTCATGCTAACCCAGGCTACATAGTGAGACCTTGTCTCAAACAAAACAAAAACCAAACCAAGTATAATATCATGTTATGATGTTGTAAATCAAGAGCAGACAGAGTTCTGTAGGAGAATTAAGAGTGTTGATAAAAATGGGAAAAATCTCTTTTGAAAAGGGCCACTTAGGCTTGGAGTAGAGGACTTAGAAGTGAGCCCTGAAGACAGCCGAAGGCCGTCAGCTCTAGGAAAGCAGATGGATACGAGGCACAGTGAAGAGTTTTCCCTGGGCAGAGGAACTGAGACTCTGACTGACCAAAGGTACGGGTATAGAAGTACCCGGTGGAGTCTACAGTGGTGTGGGCTTCTAATAGGCATTCAGTTCATAATTGATACATGAATGAAGATATGAGTTTATAGTACTGAGACTAACTTCATTATGTGTGTTGTGGCTTGAATTGTCATCTCAAGATTCACATGTTGAAATCCTGTCCCCTAGTACTTCACAGTATGATCTTATTTGGAGGAGATGCCTTTTTCCCCAAGAGTAATCTAATAAAAATGAACTCATTTAAAAAAAGCCTTAGCCTAATAGAACCAGAGTCCTTTAAAGGAAAAGCTGGACACAGACACACATATAGGGAGAATGCCTGCGAACCTGTGAACTCAAGCTAGGATCTACAGCCAAGGAGAACAGTATGAAACAGAGTCTCCCTCACAGCCTGAGGAAACTCCACAGTGAGAATGAGGAGATACATGGAAAGGAAAGCTGGAGAGAGACTGTAAAAAGCCCAAAGAATGAGGGTTCTGTCCAGGGAGACCATGAGAGGTACCCAGAAGGCAGCAGAGCAGCCCTGAACCTAGAGAAAGACAGCAGCTGCCTTGGTCTGTACTTCAGAGAGTTGGTTGTTGTTGTCTGTTGTTCTAAAGTATGTCATAACACATGTGTGGATCAGAAGACAACTTTCCAGAGTCAGTTCTCTCTCCATCATGTAGGGTCCCAAGCACTGAACTGGGGTTCTCAGTCTTGACAGCAAGACCCTTACCTGCTGAGCCATCTTGTGGCCTGAGAGAGTGTTTTTAAGAATTAAGTGAGGGCCAGTGAGATGGTTCAGTGGGTAAAGGCCCTTGCCATGCAGTCTCTTAACCCACATAAATGTAGAAGGAGGAAACCAACTCCACAAAGTGGTTCTCTGACCTCCACATGTGTGCCATGTTTTGTGTGCACACATATACACATGACTAATATTATAACAGATTTTAGAATCTTTTAAAGAAATAAACGGAAGTCGGGCTTGGTGCCTCATTCCTCTTACACCAGCACTGAGGAGCAGAGGCAGGAGGATGAGTCCCAGATCAACTGGGATAGATAGTGAGGCCTTATGTAAATAAATACTAATGAGTAAGTGAATAAGGACTGGCAGTAGAGCCGGTGGTAAAGCACTTGCCTAGCATTCACAAAACCGTGGGTTCAGTCCCTAATGATAAATACCACGAAAGAAAAGGCAAGGGGAAAGAAGACGGGAGAGGAAGGAGAAATGAGTGACTGGAACAAGTGCGGGGCCCAGGAAACTGTGTGCTGTGGGGCATCGCTAGAGTTTGCTTGGAAGATGACCCTGAGTGGGGCTGCCAGAGCACCTGCCTGGTATGTGCCAGGCCCTGGGTCCCACCCCAGCCATGCTCGTACTCATGCACACTTGCACACGCATGATCGTATGACATCATGAGGTCTAAGAGAAAGACAATCAGCCAGGGAGTCACAGGAGCAGTCTGGCAGTATTTGAGAGGGAAAAACAGATCTGGAAAGGATGGATAATCGAGGTTTTACCCCAAGCACATGGCTAAATATTGCCTTGCCCATACTCAGACCCCTTGTGTCCTCTAACTCCATGCTTTTCTTTCCTGCCAGCATTTTCCAAACTGTGTTCCAGAGTTTATGGATGTAACTAGGTGTGTAGTTGAGCAAAAGGTCAGTCAAATACGCATGTGCTAGCATGCTAGGTCAAAAACAGTTAAAAGATTATTCTGTTTTAGAATACTCAGGAGTCACTATGGACATAAGGTATGCTCAATAAATTCCTAAAAAGATACCTTTTACTAATTATTTGACTTCAGAGCCATTTAAGCTGTCAGCAGTGTATCTTGTAGAATGTTGCAGAAGTTTGAAAAATGCTATTCTATTTCAGAGTGCCTAGGCGGAATCCTATTGGGAATTCTGTGAGGCAGAAGTACGCTTTCCCTAATGAGAAACCAGGTTTAGAAAAGCAACTTTCTGAATTCCCACCTGATGGGGCAAGTAAGGAAAGAAATACATGTTCATAGATTGCTTCAGTTTTTAAAATTGGACCCGAGTTCCATTGCCTACTGGTTATGTGACCCTAAACAAGCTTAGGTGCCTTAGCTTCCCTTCTTGTTGTTATGGTAAAACCCTCAGACAAAAGCGACTTAAGGAGGGGACGTTTTTGTTTTTGTTTTAGCTCCTAGTTCCCAGTCTCAACCATCATGGCAAGGGAGTCCCAATGGCAAGAGCTTGAACCAGTTGGTCCCAGTGTTCCCAGCCAGAAGAGAGCAGTGAGTGGACTTGCTAGTGCCTGGCGTTAGTGTCCAGTACTTCCTGCACCTAGACAGCTTAGGTCGTGGCCACAGTTCAAGACAGTCCTCGCAGGCATGATCTTTCAGGTGAATTAGATTTTGTCAAATTGACAACACTAGCTATCAAGTAAGTTCTCTGCCTCCTCACCGCTCTGCTGTTGGATGAGACAAAGCATGGTAGCACTCAGGACCCCAAGTTCAAGGACAACCTGGACTGCATAGTGAGTACGTAGGCCTACATGGCCCACACAGTGAGTCCTGGGTCATGTTTGTTCAACAGGCGGTGTCTCCTATTACTTCCAAACCCTGTCCTGGTGTTTTGTGTTTTGATCAGACTGATCACTCTACGAGGACAAACACTGCGCTTACCTTCGTCACCTTTAGGTTAAACTAGAGCCTCAGACACGGTGTCCATTTAAATCTTTGCTTAGATGACTATATCTTCATTATAACATAAGTGTTCTAATCTGGACTAAAACAAACTTTCAAATAACATGTTTTGCCTCTTAGGCAAACCCTGTTATATAAAGGAAAATATAATACAGCATTTCAAGAAATGAAAGTATTAGTAGAATATCATGAAAAATAATGCAAGAGGCCGAAGAGACTATGTTTAAGAGCACTTGCTGCTCTTGCAGAGTACCTGGGTTCGATTCCCACTACCCATGTCAAGTGGCTCACAACTTCTTTTCACTCCGGCTCCAGAGGATTGATGCCTCTTCTGGCCTCTACAGACACCTACACTGACATACACATAACCCTCCCACTTCACCCCTACACATGCATAAACATCATTAAAAGTAAAATCATCATTTTTGAGAACAATCTAGTTTTTAGACATTTTTCTTTCATTGTTGAGATTATATCATTCCCCCTTCCTTTCCTCCCTTGCATATACCACTCCTTACTCTTTCAAATTCATGGCCTTTTTCATTAATTATTGTTATATGCATATATGTATACACATATATGTATATATATTCAAGCACACACAAACACATATATACTCCTAAATATAGCCTCCTCAGTCTGTATAATGTTGCTTGCATGTATGTTTGCAGGACTGATCATTAGGTATTGGATAACCAGCTGGGCTGCTCTTCCCCGGGGAAGACTCTGTCTTCTGCTCTCAGCATTCCATAGTTGCCTGTAGTTCTTTGTGGAGAGTTGGGCCTTGTGGTCTTCCCTTCACCCCCTTTGGCATGTCTCTTATTATCCTTTTGTTCAGCTGTGTTTAGGCAGTCATGTTGGTAAGACACTACAGTGTAGCTTCTGACATTAGTGGGAGACACATCTCACAGCAAACTCCCTGACCTCTGGCTCTTAGACTCTTTCCACCCACTCCTCCACAGTCATCCCTGAGCCTTAGGTGTGAGAATTGCTTTGTAGATGTATCGGTTGGGACTGGGCTCCACAGCACTGCATTGTGATTGGTTGTGGTTTTCTGTAATGGTCTCTGTCTGTTACAAAGAGAAGTTTCCTTGTTGAAGGGTGAGGATTACACTTATCTGGATATAAAACAAATATTTAGAATGTAGTTAGAGATTATGCTAGTCTACTAAAGTGGTGGTTGTAGGTTCTTCTCCAAGATCCTTGACTTTACCAGCCCTGGGTAGTTGGATAGGTTGAGAAGAATCAATTTTTAAGCATTTTTTTCTCTGATTGTTGAGGTCATAATTATGTCATTTCCCAGCCCTAGCCCCATCTTCCACATCCCAAACCCTGCATATCCTCTTTGGAGCTCACATTGTACTGCCACTGGCTGGCTTCTTAGAGTTGTCTCCTTCCTCAGGTTCTAGGCATGATTCCTTCTTGTTGACTGGGGCTTATGTCCAATTAGAGAGCTGTTAGTTACCGCCAAGGTGTGCCTGCCACTACTGCACCCTCAAGGTTATCATGTCATGCTGGTCATTGATGTGGTTCAGAGGTGTCATAGCTGGATAGGGCTGTTGGTTGCTTCCTTCTTTTAGAAGCTTCCATGGTACCTTCTGGTACCATGAAAGCTAGCCCTCAGGGAGGAGACATTCAGCTCTGTGGGCATCTCTGTGGCCACCACAGCCAGCAGAGTAATGATCCCCAGGATCATTAAGATTAGCTTAGGTAACATAACATGGCTTGTAGAGCAAGTATTTTTTGTTATTGTTGTATTTACTCTGCTTAGCAGGTGAGTGGATGACTAAGAATAAGACCATAGGGACAGAGGATATGGTTCAGTATTAGTTGTGCTTGCTTAGCATCCACAAGATCCAATCTCAGCACCATGGAGAGAAAAACAAAGAATAACACTATTTGGTATTTATGTGTTACATTGCTAAGAGAAGAGTGTATGTCTTTGTGTGCTATTGAAAAGAGTTGAGAAGGCTGGCGAGGTTGCCCAGTTTTTAAGAGCATTTGCTGCTTTTGCAGAGGACTCGAGTTCAGTTCCCAGCACCTACACTGGGCAGGGACCCGACACCCTCTTCTGGCCTCTGTAAACACCTGTATGCACATGGTGTGTATGCAGATAAAGCAAACACATAGATATAAATAAACTTTGGAACTAAAAGTAGTTGAAAGGAACACATTATAACCATATTACCCCACCATTTAGAATGTTTTAGCACATAGCAGTCCATGGCTACTTGATCAGGCTGAACTATTGCTAATAGTCACATTTAAAGGAAAGACATTCTTAAAATGTCTCAAAACAAATTACAATTTTTCATTTGAAACTATTAATATTTGACTGTATAAACCTTCAGTGGAAAAATTTCTATAAAGCAAAGGTCAGCTATCAAATTTGAAAAATATTTACAGCATACATAATCAACAGCTACATTTGACCCTACAAGTAAGTTGGAGATCTTATGTGTTCGAAGGAGGGCAGTACAACACAAGCATGAACCAAGGGTGTGAAGAGGCAGGAAACTCAGAAACCTGGCTGGAAGGAACTTTCATCCTTTGGCCTCTAGGATCAAATATCCGATGAAACTGCATGAATTGTAGACTCTCTGCTAATTAAAAAAAGACAGGAATAAAGCTAAATGAAATAGTTAAGTTAGCTTTCTTTTGTTTTTGTTTTGAGATAGAGTCTCATTATGTAACACAAGGTGGTCTGGAAGTCTCTGTGTGTATGTAGCCCAGCCTGACCTTGAACTTGTGAACTTTATAGCTCAGCCTCTGTAGTATTGTGATTACAGTCCTGTACCCCAACGCTTGCCTCCAGATTAGCTTTCTTAAAGTGAACATTCATATTAAAGTAGACACCATGACTACTAATTTTTCATTCAACTCAGTTTTTAATTGAAGTAATTAAGATTAAATTAGTGGTATAGATTGTAATTGTAATTGTTGGGCCTCAAGAACTTGTCATACGGGGTTGGCGAGGGACTCAGTTGTTATAATCATGCACTGGTCTTGCAGAGGACAGAAGTTTAGTTCCCAGCACTCAAGTTATATGGCTCACAACCACCTATATTTTCAGCCCCAGAGATCCAAGACCCTTTTCTGGGATCCTTGATTACCAGTACTCACATGAACATGCCCACACATAAATACACACATATACACATAGTTAAAAATAAAATAAATCTTAAAAAGACAAAACAAAAAGAACTAACAAGCATGATGGCGCACACCTTTAATCTCAGCACTAGGGAGTCAGAGGCAGACCTGTCTCTGAGTTTGAGGCCAGCCTGGTCAAATAGTGAGTTCCAGAAAAGCTAAGGGCTACAGAGTGAAGCCCTGTCTCAAAAAAAATCAAGTGGCAGGGGGAGGCTTTATCACACACAAAAGGTCTATAAGGCTGGTAAGGTGGCTTCTTGCATACAGGCATTTCCCATGCAAGCCTGGTGACTGAGTCAGTCCCCAGAACCAAAGTAATGATGGGGGAGAGAACCAAGTGCAGAGTTGTCTTCCAACCCCCACATGTATGCTGTGGTGTGCATACCTGCACATAGCACAAACACACACACACACACACACACACACACACACACACACACACACACACAAAATAATATTAATAATTAAAAAGAATTTTAAAGTGCTGTAAGCATACCTGTAAGTCAATCTAGGAAACACCTTAAAATTGAGGTGTTGATCTTAACATTACTCTCTCCTCTGAGCGAAAATGGATCAGGTCGTGACTGGAGGATGAGGAGCTTCAACATTCAGGGGACTACATGACTACATGAACTGCTCTTCAATGTGGAAAAGAACATCAGGGGACTACATGAACTGCTCTTCACATGTGGAGAAGAACATCAGGGGACTATGTGAACCACCGCTCTTCACAAGTGGAGAAGAACATCAGGGGACTATGTGAACCGCTCTTCACATGTGGAGAATATTTAAAAACTGGAAAAAGCCAGGGTGGGGTTTTTTTTTGGTTTTTTTTTTTTGGTTTTTTTATTAACCTTCAAATTCAGGTAATCGGACTTGGTCTCAGCTGTAAATATTACAATTCATAATTTGCTTTTTAGCATATTATTAAGTAGCAGGTGATGACTTCTAATTATAATAACAATAGGCTGTGACTCTCAGCCTTCACCTTCTTTCCATACATTAGGATTCTTCTAGTACTTAAAAATGACAAACATAACAAAACTGTATTTGCCTTGGGGATTGATGAAATTAAAAAGCATCTTGAGAAATGAAGCATAAGCAGGAACATGTTGATAATATTATTTATTAAGGATTAACTATATAAACATAATATTGAAATATTACAGTAAAATATAGATAATAAAATAAAAATAGTGCTTAAAAACTATTATAGTGGTTGTTTCTTAAGATCATGTATAAATGTACAGAACAGAGTCAAGGCAGAAGCTCCAAGTAGTGGTAACTGACTGGGTCCAGGGGCGCCAGGGATGGGTGAGCACAAGTATGAGGAAATAGTCCAGGGGTTATTTGTACTATTTTAGTTTTTAAACGATAAACCCATGTTATTCTGTATACTTAAAAGTCCATTTGAAAAATCAAAAGAAAATTGTATTTAGTAGTGGTAAAGCAGTAAAAACCACCATAGGAAACTGACCTGTCTACATTTTAAGACTCTTAAGCTGGACAATGTAGCACATACCTAGACCATAGGAGGCTGAGGTAGGAGAATTACCACCTTAATTTGAAGCTGGCTCAGGCTACCTAGCAAGATCCTGTCTCAAAAAAAAAAAAAAAATCAAAACAAACTAACAAAACCAAAACACCCCCAAAACTGAGTGCCTATTGACTTATTGACAGTGATTTCAAATGATTATGCTGGATAATTTAACTTAAAATGGGCTTTTGTAAATGATTTCAAAAGATACCTCTTCTATTTTTCAGAGCAATTTCAAGAAAATGTGCAGTTTGATTACATATTCCTATCGATGGTATTCTACTTACAACAGTAAAATGCACATACAAATCTAGCAGTATTACTAATTCATTACAGGCAGTACTTATTTTCTTCATTAACTTTTTATTGTTATTTTCAACTTACACAGCATGCACAAATGCAGCAATTACATGTTGAATGAAAAGGGAAGGCGCTTTATGTTCAACATTCCGTACATCAGACGCCATTGCTTTGCCGGAGTGTCTGGAAGAACACAATATAAGATCAGCCTCTTACAACACAAGTATAATTAACCACCAAAAGCAGGCGGGCTAAGCTGCTAATGTACTCATCCTGAGAGGTAGTTGATCATATATAAATAACACGATATACATTGGCCTGCCTGACTACATTACAGCGAAACTGAGCTGCATAAATGTGCTGGGGTTTTTTGATGCTAAGTCTTTAAGTCTTTTTCTTAAGGGAATGCTGATTTCTTAAGGGAATGTCTGCTGATTAATAGGAGGCCAAAGCCAGCAGCAATATCCAGTGTCCAGGTCTACATCTTAAACAGCATTGACTTCCTGGTATGTAGTGCTTAAAAACAGTTCTAGTGGTCCTTACTTACAGTCATGTATAAATGTATAGAATGGGATCAAGGAGAAAGCTCACAGTGGTAATAACTGTGTCTGGGAGTATACATAAAATGTTCTGTGTAGAAAACCTGAAATTATTCAGATGTGTAATATAGCTCATGCTTGTAATCAGTCCCTTGGGAAGCTGAGGCAGGAGGCAAGTTTAGCCAATGGAACATACCCAGACTCCATCTCAAAAAAGTTTTTTTTAATGGAAGCCTCTGTTTACTAGCTTTATGACTTAATGTTCTTCCTGATTCTTTAAGCCAAAATTCAGGGCACCCCAAGTAGTAAGTAGTGTGTTGTCAAAGAGACATCTTGGATTTTGTCTCAAGTCTATAGCTGGTTAGTTATTTGACCTTAAGCAAGTCAAATAGAGCTTATTCATCTATAAAGTGGGACAATAATGAATTTCAAACCAGCAGCTTCACTAGCAATGGCACATGTCCAACTAGGGTCAGTTTACCTGCAATCCAGTTCTCCTGCTCTGTCCACCTCTCCTCTGCTGAACAGATACAAATATGAAATAGTCTTTGTTCCCACACCACAAGGAATGAAAACAAGTCATGCATCTGATAGTCAGTCTCCCTGACACTGTTGGTGTACTTTCACGTCTAAGAGCAGTCTCTGGTGTAACTATTGGAGCTAAATCCACATTCACAACTGGGGCCACCATCAACCCATGTCCATTGGCTGTGCCTTTGTTAGCTAAAGATAAATAGTCCTTACCACCCCTTGGAGAATTAGCTTCTACAGCGGACTTAGAACCCAGGGAACCCCTTCCTCATATGTTCTTAACTTTACTTTTCTCTCCTCAAGACTGGTGGTCCAGATAATAGAGGCATAGGGCACATTCTTTGGTTTGTTCTCTCCAATCATGGCATCCTTACTCTCTGACATTGCTGACATCCTAAGTCCCACATTTCTGTTACTATAATCCCCCATCCCCACCCACCTCAAGTGTTTGAGTAGAATACCCTTAATTCTTCACCTGCACCTCACTCCTTCCAGGGTTAAAACACATTTCCCGATACCACAGCTGTCATTTTCCTAGTTCCTCTAAAGTGACACAAAGAAGGTAAAAGTGTCATCTAGAACATTTTCTTTGTCCACCAAGAAAGGATAAGTGCAAGACCCTAACTGATGTGCATGATGGTAGGACTGGAGGTCAGCATGAGTCAGACAATAGGGGCTGTTGATGGACTTTTCTTTCCTGCCTGCCGGTTCCCAAATAACCAACACGGAGACTTAAAATTAATTATAAATGCTTGGCTAGTAGCTCAGGCTTATACTAATTAGCTCTTACAACTTAAATTAACCCATATTTCTTATCTAAGTTCTACCACATGACTCATGGCTCCTTACCTCATTTTGTATACATCTTGCTTCCTCTGCATCTGGCTCTTGACTTCCCTGACTCTGCCCTCCTTCCCAGTGTCCTTAGTTTGGTTGTCCCACCTGTACTTCCTGCCTGCCTACCAGCCAGTCAGCTTTTTATTAAACCAATTTGAGTGAAAAATCTTTACAGTGTACAAAAGGATTATTCCACAGCATTTCTCCCTTTTTGTCTAATTAAAAAGGAAGACAACAAAAATAGTTATTAAGAATTACAGTTATAATATCCAGTCCATTTGTATTTAGCAAAATTAGAGAATATATTCTATTATCTATCTTATCTTTGTGAGTCCAAAGTTTTGTAGCTAATTTACCTTCTGTCATAACTAATACTGTTATACTGGAATACTGTTACTATCTAGTCTTCAACTCCATCAAAGACCCCAGAAAAATATAATATTACCTGAGTAAACAGAAAGTGAAGTGTAAGCCACTTTCAAAACTATAGAAGTGTAATCCCAGCACTTGGGAGGCAGAGCCAGGCGGATCTCTGTGAGTTTAAGGCCAGCCTGGTCTATAGAGCGAGATCCAGGACAGGCACCAAAACTACACAGAGAAACCCTGTCTCCAAAAACAAAAACAAAAACAAAAACAAAAAACCACACTATAGAAATGACAGAAACAGTTGGCAGTCTGGACAGTCAACCCACAGTTCCTCTGTAATGTTGGGGCATCCATCTTTGGCCTACAGACCTAGAATATCTGACAGACTTTTTTGTGAAACAGGGAATTTTGAAGGACTGCCCTACCTTGTCTTGGCAAAGTTTGGCCGTCTCTTTCTTTATGTCCTGCTGGTCCAGTTTGGACAGTATACTGTCAGCAATTGAGGTAAGGGCAGTTTCTTGGCCCAAATAATTAGCTTTTGCCCTAAAGAAAGTAAACTCCATACAGAGTTTCTTCAGTGCCATCATCTTCTTTTGAAATAAATTGGTCCTGTGAGGAGCAGGTGTGTGTGTCTCACTATCAGGAAAAGCCTTATGTTATTAAAACATTTTAAATGCCATATTTTGTAGGTGGTTTTTTTTTTTTGGTTTTTTTTTTGTTTGTTTGTTTGTTTTTTGTTTGTTTGGTTTTTGGTTTTTCAAGACAGGGTTTCTCTGTGTAGCTTTGCACCTTTACCAGAATTTTATAGGTCTTTTAAGTGTTTGAAGGTCATCTATTTATCTAAATATATCTGTTTAACCTTAAAAACATACCTAATATGACTATAAGTTTATTGTAGATGACTATTAACCTGTATTTTTAATTATAATTTTAAATTATATTACATTTTTAAATGAGCTGCATAAGCACAATACCCAAAACAAAAGTAGAAACATACATACAACAAAATTAACTTTAAATTTATATCAATGGAACCAAAATCCATACCAGTGTAAAATATTTTGATTAATGATTATTTATAGATTAAAGTAATCTACCCATTTATCTTATCATTTCTATATCATGTCCCCCTTTTTTCTTTAAAAAAAAGATCTTTGAATTTAACTTTTCTGTTTAGCTTTTTCCTGATCATTACCAGTAACAACTTGTAACCAACCCCTCTAAACAATGACAAATATCCATTATCCACTGAACTATCAAAAACTACCCACCCCACCTCTTGGGAATGTGGATGTAGTGTTCTTAAAATTACTTCCTGTTGTCTAGGGGCAATGGCATCTTTAGGTGACCCTGAGAAAATTGGGATAATTGTCAAGTCCTGGGAGAGCTAACTGTATCATTTGTTGTCCAGTCTCTGTGTACTGGGAAAGTGCAGGCTTAGCTGAAGTCCTGGCCGGAGTAGTGCATGAGGCTGCACTACTATTTTCGCTGGCCACCTTGAAATTGTCCTGAGCAGTCTGCAGTCCAAAGCCGATCTTTGGGTGGTGTACTTTAAAGAGAAGGACTTCCTAAAAGCTAAAAGATGATGCCTGGTGGAAATATTGGCATTAGCACTCATGAGGAATAGATTTAATGCCATTTGAGTATAGTCAGGGATGAAAGGGGCAGAGTGAGCTGAGAGATGGTTAGGTTGTGAGTAGAATGCAAGAGACTGAAAGTTTCATGTGGAACAGTTGTGGATGGTCAGGGTGCAAGTGTGCAAAAATGGACCTTTTGGAACCACCTGTCGGTTGTATTGAGTAGACGGGTGACAAGACGGGCGTCACATGGCTTCACTCAGTCAGGAGAACACAGGGTGTCACGGGGGTGATGGTGGGGTAGAGCTGGCTCCAGAGGAGCAGTGCTTTTCCCCAGTCAGGAGGGAGTGTGCGGCCTCTCTCACCTCCTCCGTTTGAGGCTCTGTAGGCAAACCTAAAAACCCTGGCTGCATCAGAGCCAGAACCTGCAGGCAGTGTTCTGAGAATTATTGAAGCATTTGACAGGTTTATGGTGACTCATTCATGGGTGCTTCATCACCAAAGTGCCTTCTAGAGAAGGCCTTTGCGATCGTCCTCTTCCACCTCGGCACCTTCCTATCGCTATGGCCTGTGCTGTGGTTCAAACCTTTGAGGCACTCCTCTGCTGTCTAAACTAACAGTCGCTTGTTTAACTATTTTATCCCTGTACTAGATTTGTTCATCTGCTCATTGATTAATTGATTCATCCAACATCTGTTGAGCGTTGCTGTGTAATAAACATAGAAATATAATAAGCATTACTGTAGCTCACATGTACAAAGATGTCTGTAACTCTGGTACTATTCTGTGTTCTTCATGGATATTAACTGTTATTTCTCACAACCCTGGTTGGTAACAAATCACTGTTCTTGGAAAGCAGACTTAGAGAAATGTAGTCACTTGCTCAAGATCATCTAGTAAAGCAATTGGCCATAGAACCCGTGCTCTTTCCAATACCATAGGCAGACTTTGGATTAGGGTTCCCTAAATAGACATTCTTACTCATTGAAATCCATCCTTAGCACTGAGCACACATTTTTCTTTCTGAGTCTGGCAGTGTTAAGTTGTATAGTGTAGAAACCAAGTTACCAGCTTTTCCTGTGTCTGCCAAAGCCCCAGACTTA
>CABHPQ010132172.1:8280-42166 GCA_902168405.1 Peromyscus aztecus | reverse complement strand
ATTTCCTCATCTACCGTGGTTAGCCTTCAACGTCAACATCACTGGCATCAACATCACTGGCCTAGGAACCACACCTCTGGATAAGTTTGTGGTGATATTTCCGGAGAGGTTTAACTGAGGAGGGAAGGCTCCCCCGCTGAGTGTGAGCTGGACACCAGCATGTGTCTCTTTCTGCCTCCTCAAGATGGATACAAGGAATTCCAACCATCTCACGTCCCAGCCACCATGTCCTTCCTGCCATTAAGAACCACAGTCCTCAAACTGTGCGCCCAAATAATCGATTCCTTCCAGTGGTGGTTTGATTGAGAATGGCCTCCACAGGCTCATAGAGTTGAATGTTCGGTTCAAAATTGGTGGAACTGTTTAGGAAGGATTTGGAGGTGTGGCTTTGTTGGAGGAAGTGTATCTCTGGGTATTGGCTTTGCGTTTTCAAAAGCCCACACCATTCCCAGTTAGACCTTCCCCCACCTCTTGCTTATATATGAGATGTGAGCTCCAGTGCCATGATTGCCATGCTCCCCACCATGATGGTCACAGGCTCATCCTCTGAAACTGTAAACCACCCCTAACTAAATGCTTTCTTTTGTAAGTCACCTTGGTCATAGTGCTTTGTCATAGCAGTTTGAAAGTAACTAAAACACTCCCTTAAGTATTTTTTTTGTACGTTTTGTCACAGTAATGAGAAAGGTAACTAACATATCATCCTTCACCCAACCCAAGCGAGTATAGATGTCAAACCTCCACTGAATCCGCCACAGCTTCCTGCCATAAACCGCAGCATAAATGCAACATTTCATGGATGGGCAGGCCTGTATCTTCTCAAGGGTCACAAAAGTTTTTAATAAGTGGGACTTGATTCTCTGTAGATGGAAATGACACTAGTCTCCAGCACAGCCTTTGAAAGCAGCAGAGGTTGCTCCCTGGGGCTGCCCTGAGACTCTGACTATGACGAGAGTGCAAAATAAACCCATGACAATCAGGTAAGCCGCCTGATAATCCAACTCATGCTTCTTTCTGTAAATGTAACTAATGTAGATACTTGGCTTCATCTGCTCAAATCAAAGACTCTAGTTCCATGATCAAAGTTGAAAATGTGTATTTCCTAAACGTGGCTCAAGTATGGGGTCCTGCCTGTCGGCTGAGGGGAATTGCCGGGAGATGCAAGAACAGCACCCAGCTCCATGATGTGACCACTCCTATTGACTTTCTTAATGTGCACCACAAGAGGTGCACACATGTCACTGATGCTGTGTTGTTCACCCTCCTGAGCCTCTCTGGACTCAGAATTGCCTGAAGGAAGAGTACTCCACACTCCTGACTGCTCTTTAATTGTGAGTCTCATCATCACTGCTATTATGGGTCTGTCACTCAGAATCACTCTTGGCTATCAGTGACAGCATGGAGTGTATGAAGATGACATTTACATGTTTTGTACTCTCAACATTAGGAATCTGTTTGGCTCACCAAATGAGCAGCGGGCACCATGCTAATTATGTAACTTTTTAGAGCGCTAATAGGATCTCCTGCTGAGCCAAGTGGGAAGAAAAAAAAAACAATTCTCATTTTTATGTGCACTTTAGCATACTGACCTCCTTTATCCTGTTGATGTGGCCATTAATAAAACATTTTTAAATGACCTGAAAGGCTTTTTATGAACTAGAGTGTGGGCCTGGCTGCCAAGCAGCTGTGTATTTGAAAGAGCTGGAGCTGGTATCAAAGCTGCCTGTGATTAAGTCTGGCCTTGAAACCTCCGACGTCCAGAATGGATGTTCATGGTTTTGACTGGCTGTAAATGAAAAAGGATCTCTGCAGGGGGGGAGCCTCAAGAGACAGAAATACGGATGCTTGTGATGGTGGGCTTGCTTCGCTTGGCGCACGAAGACAATTCATGGGTGGCAGTCCTGACTCGGTGGCCGAACACTCGCTCTGCATGCAAAAAGCCCTGCGTTCATCCCCCAAACCACCGAGTATGTATTATATGTAATAAATTATGTCTGTAATAAAAACAAATAAAACCCGCAATTTAGTTTCATTTAACAATCTGAAATAAGGTTTTTCTTCCCTCTTAGTTCCTTTCGATTTCAGAACAATGACAGTAAGAAAGTAATACAGCTACTATTTAAACCTGAAGTACGCTAACAGGTGTCTTTTGAAAGCAAAGGGTATCTCAGTTGTTCCTTGGTTTCTTCTTACACAATACCACAAGGGAGAATACGTATCAAACCTGATTCTTCAGACTTCAACAAAATAAAACAGAAACCATTTCCTTAGGTAGACATGGTCAAACCGATCTAGGAAGTTTTAAGATAGCTGTCATAACGATAAGTGAATTAAAAATGGGGAAAACAGAAACCTGTGTGTTCAGCTTAAATATGTACAGGACACATGGAAATGTTCTAGGCTTGAGACCACACAAAAGGAATGAAGAAATGCACAGCATACTCAATGAGTTATGGCCAATCATAGAATTCAGAGATAGAAAGAAAGCAGATGTGCATCAGGTCCTGGCATTTGGTCCCTAAGAGAGTGCTTACCTCAGACATTAGAACCTAACAAAATCTCTACTCCATCATACACTCAGCATGCCACTCCTATGTTAATCTGTCTTCTCCTTAAATATACACATTTCTTAAAGTGAATTGCTAATACTTGAACCAAGCAGCAATTCTGAACCTTCACAGTGCCTGGCATCAACCAGCAAATGAATGCTTAGCTTAAGGAAAAGTCGAGTCTATTAAATTACTAAACTGAGGGAGAGAGCTGAGGAAA
Organism: Peromyscus aztecus; assembly: GCA_902168405.1. Taxonomy (NCBI): domain Eukaryota; kingdom Metazoa; phylum Chordata; class Mammalia; order Rodentia; family Cricetidae; genus Peromyscus; species Peromyscus aztecus. Next base: position 39,397 of record CABHPQ010132172.1, on the reverse strand, counting down.
TTCAAAGCTACTTTGCAGATTTCCTCCATTAAGACAGACAAGGACAGGCTGGCCAAGAATCAACCTTTTCTGCTGGTACAGCTCCAATCAGGGTTGTTTTTGCAATTCCCAAACTGCAGACTGAGCTTATATAGGCAATGGAGCCTGGGGTGGAAGATGATGTAACTAGAGAGGAAGATGGACACACATTCCCCAAATTCACTCATTTGTGTCACCTTTAATCATTAAGAGGTTATACTGCAGGACTCCATTAGAGTCAGAAACATGTAACCATGCACTTTTGGGAAAAAAAGCGGGCACGTGACTGAGTATTTCCATGTGTCAGACAAGTCTGGTATATTCAATGTATCTTCACTGTGGCTCTAGAAATGAGAAAACAGCAGTGGACCAACAGATCTTCCCAGAAATGCGTGTAACCCTCTTTTGTGGGAGCAAGCCAATCAGTCATATAACCAGACAGGTTTAGGAGCAAAGATGTTAATAGAGGAGGCGGATGTTCTTCAGAGTCACCTGGGTATCTCTTTGCTGGTTGACATTCACCTACTTGAGTGACCCTCAGACATCAATTGTGTCTTCTACAGGAAACCTGGCAGCAAGACTCTAGTCACCACTGGTAGAGTGTGTGTGTGTGTGGGGGGGGGGGGTCCTAGGTAGGAGTCTTCACAGAGAGGCTAGGAAAAGGGGTAAGATGAACAGGCTACACCATAACATTGTATTCTTAAAGGATAAATTCAGAATACTCCAGGATAACTTAATTTGCTTCTCTGCTTTATAATAAAAATCATTTCAAGAGGAAACTTCGGGCTTGCCTTGTTTAGATAATGTCACATTTTGGGACACGGCATGAATTCTTTTAGAGTAATAACAGAAATATCAATTTGCTCACAAGTATCTGTACAATTTTATGTATACTTTTTAAAGTGAATTTAACTTTTAAAAGAGACCTCTATTTTTAAATATAGAGTGAATTATTTTAGGGGACTGGAAACTCATTAACTACCCAAAGGTCTTTTCCTGGCCTCCTCGATCTGTCCACCTGAGGACTTTAAGATTTGGCTCAGCAAAAAATGCAAGCTACAAAGTTCTATCATTCCTGGCTAATCTATCAAACTGAATTAGCAAAAATTGCAAAATGACAACAGCGGACGTAAAAGGCTGTTAAGGATACATCCTACAGACCTTTCTTCACAGCCACCATGGTATAAAGCAATACTCCTTTTGACAGGATCATTTGGCAATGTGTTTCCAAAAAATTTAATAAGGTTATATTCCTTGACCCAATTCTACACCAATGAATTTGTTATGTGACATAAATTAAAAAATTGACAGTTTTCTATACAAAGCCAGTATTTAGAGCACTGTTTACGGCAGGACAAATCTGGAACCAAATTAAACCTCCGATGATGAGAAGATAGTCTAATAAATTGCAGCGAAATAACCACAAGATACGATAGTATGCAGCTATTAAAGTTTTGTTTATAGAAACAATTTCTAATGACATTCGAAAATGGCTATGGCATAATGCTAAGTGTAAAAAGCAAAGTACAAAACTGCATGCGCAGTATAATTGGAATAATTAAAAAAGATTCCCAGTGTAAAAGGAAAAGGAGAAAATACATTCAAATGTTGAGAGCATTTATTCCTGAGAAATGGCCCGATGGGTAGCCATTTTCTTCTTTATAGCTTTGTACGCTTTGTAAATTTCCTGTAGGGAGCATGCATTGCTTTTATAAGGAGGGGCGGTATTCTCTAAAAAAAAAAAAAAAAGGCATCAAACTGGATTACAAAGACTCATCGTCATTTGAGCAATGAAGACTTTTAAAAGACCCAGTTTAAAAACATAAAAGCGCCTTCCACTCACTGAGAAAATGTTTCTATTTTTGCAAATCTGGATTATCAAGGACTTAACTCATCAGACTAAAACCGTCTGCGTATGTCCATCTTCTCTGCCAACTGCTAAGGGTTCTTTTCTCTTGGCAGCTGATCCAGCACCACTTCGCTGTTGAGTACACACTTTAAACACACTCACTGAACTGAACAGGGTAACAGCAACTCTCTTTTTAGTACACATGGCTGTGCACCAATAGAGTGACACAGATCCTGTGCTTACTCTTCTGTAGACTTTGTGCATAATAGAAGTTGGGTGGACGATATAATCTTAACACACCTCCCCCCATCATACTGGACTTTTCAAAGGAGCATCTTCCAATTTCCTTTTCATTAAATACATCTGACTAGTACCTTGGTTTTAAAATATTGTAGTGTCATGCTCATTTCAAATAACATGTAGGGAAGTTAAGCTATGCCCATCTACCTTTTTTTGTATGTGTAAGTGTGTATATATGTTGTGTGTTCCTGTATGTGGGTGTGAGTGCACACCTGCATGCATGAGGAGACCAGAGGTTGACATAGTTATCTTCCTTGATTCCTCTCCATTTGCTGGTTAGACAGTGTCTCTCATTGAACCTACAGCTTGATAAGTGGCTCTCAAACTTGCCAATACCGTCCCTCATGTTCTGCTGACCCCAACCATAAAATTATTTTCATTGCTACCTCATAACTATAATTTTGCTACTGTTATTAACTGTAATGTGAATATTTGTGTTTTCCGATGGTCTTAGGAGACCCCTGAGAAAGAGCCATCCAGCCCCCTAAGAGTTGAGAAGCACTGAGCTAGATTATTTGGCCAAACTGGCAGGGCAGTGATCTTCAGGCAACTTCCTATATCCACCTCCCAGTGCTGGGATTATGGGCACAGGCTGTCAACCCTGGCTTCTACACGGACTCTGGGGGAGCCAGAGAAAGGTTCTCCTGCTTGAACAGCAAGCACTTCACCAAACGGCCCAACTCTCCAACTCCTAGTTTATCTTCAACAGCAAGTATTTAGGACCTCCCTGCACTGGGAACTACACTCAGGCTCAGAGGACACCTATGAACAGCAATCCAGCACTGGGCCTTGACCCCAGGGAGATGAAGTCTGATGAGAAGACCTGGAATGTACAGATGCTAGCTGGCATGTCCAGGATCACCTCAGACTTCAGAGTGTCTTCTTCACCATGCTCAATATTCAGACGCTGGATCTAGGCACACTGTGGTGGACACTTGTACAATTAGAACAAAATCATGCAGTCCTTTCTTCCTTGCAACGAAATTATTGGAGATGTATTTAGAATGAAGGACAATAAAGTTCCAAAGAATAAACTCAGGTCTGTGGGCAGCAAGCTACTGTTCCATTCTGTATGAGAAGTGATTTCTCAGCTAAAAGTCTCGTCTATATTGTATGGTTTACAGGTATGACCTACATTGAGATCTAGGGAGAAGTACTTCAGGCTTCTCTTTTTGAAAAACTGCATGACCTATCTCTAAGTTCTTTGTGACATGTGCAAAGTGGGATCCCCTTTCTTCAGGTGAAGTCAAAGTCAGATTCTTCAATTTTCCTAAGAATGGTCACTGTTCTAATTGTTCGTGTGATGTGTAAACATGAGAACGTTTCCCAAGCAGCACACAGCTCCCAGCACCGTTGGTGGTTGTCAGATCTCTTCTTGTATACTAACTGCTACCCTTTCCCTATCAAAGGAATTTCCTTTATTCTAAGCTCAGGGCTCTCTTCTCAAAGCTGATCACAGGTAATAAAATAGACAAGAACCTGCTTTAGGCCCCAAAGAACTAATGTGATGCTATAAATCGATGAAGACAAGCCCTTGGCTTCTAAAGAAGTTCAATCTAAAAAAAATGCTATTTAAGAACATTTTTTTCACTACTTGAAAGAAATACCATAGGCCAAGGTCTGTGCTGTTATCCAGAATTCTTCATGGAAAGGACCACAAATTGCACTCATCTTGAATTTGGTTTCAAGCAAAAGCTTGCCTCTGTTCAGTTTTAATCTTGCAAGTTTCTTTTTACCAGGAGAGGAAAACCAGTGAGATAATCCTAATTTCCCAGCTGCTAATGAGGCAAGGCAGTTTCCTTCAGTGATTGTAATTGCACAACTTTTTCCTGAACGAGTTCTCTTTCTCTTCTCAAGAGATGTTTACATTTGCATGCTAGATTCATCTTGAATATCTCCTACTTTATATTTCTGTATGAGGAGTTACCTCACATCTTCCTTTGAAAATGGCAAGGTAGAAATAAACCGTTCGTTTCCCACACGTGCAATCAATGTTGACTCAACTTCAGTTCCTCTGGCTATTTCTAGGATATGTCATGTCAATCTCCTTTGTCCAGGCCATTATTCACACACCAGTTTCCAAGGATACGGCAAAACTCCCTACTAAAAAGCACATCTTGCCCAGTTCAAAATAACACAATTTGAAAACATTGTTCTTACACTGTTTACACCTTCATTTGTAGTAACTAGCATATTCTCAAATACATGTGGCGTGAAAGAGCGCTGCCATGATCTTATACTGAATTTATGTCTAAGCCTACCAGTACCCTTTAGAGAAGGCTTCCAAACTGGCCCAGGTGCGATGCTTTCAGCCTCTGCAAACACAATGATAAGAAGCAAAGACAGCCACACTGAGTGCTGTGCAGGTTCCCAGAGGAACTCCAGACGAAAGTCCAGGGGTTCACAGAGACATATCAACATTCAAAGTCAGTACAGAATCCAGGCTAAGACCTGGCAGTCTGGAATCAGAGACAAGAAAGCAGGCACTAAGTGAAAATCCAACAGAATTGCTCCTGGGCAACTTCCTACAACAGAGACTGTGGATGGACGCTTGTGAGGCTTCTGTGTTTAAACGCATGGTTTTTATTGGGGGGAGGGGTCATGTCTCTGGTCTTCATATCTCCTGGTCTGAGTCAGTATCAACCTCCTCTACTAATATATTATCCACAAATATCTAATTACTTCAAGGAGTGATCAGCAGAAAGCAAAAGTAAAATCGCTTTTGAGCATTCATGGCAGTTCCATTCTTTTCCTTGACTATGGGATGGGTTTCTACCAGATGGGACAGATTCAGGATGATGGGGCTATAAGGAGCCAGTATCTATGTATGGGAGAGTTCGCTCCTCGGAAATCACCTTCATATACAACTTATACTCAGAAACGCACCCTCCTGCTATATACTCACAATGAACAGGAAAGCTGTGGCCCAATTTCTGTTTCTAGCCAGGGGGCACAGTTAGGGGAGAGCTTAGGAAGGGGCCTGGGTATTCCTGTATTAAAGAAAAGCTGTACCCAATGTATACCCAAATGTAAATGCTAGAGAGTGACTAGTGATTTATTCTAATTTTTCAAGTCTAGCCATCCTTCCATGGTTAAGAATTATTATTTTTTGACTTCCTGTCCTCACTGTCTAAGTCCATCCCCATTCACCTTCCAATTACTAGAAGCCTAGCTATGAAGACAAAATAAAGTTCAAAGCCTGCTGCTACTCAGAAACCAGCTGTATGCTCTCCTTCAGCATTTAACTTGTTTTGTTTCTTTAAAAAATATTTCCAGCCCAGCATTTGACATATGCTTAAGTAGTAAGACAAACTGTTGGTGGAACAAATGGAATTAATTAATCTGAGTTCTATTTATTAGTCACTGATAGCAAAAAAAAAAAGCCCAAACCATTCACCAATAACTAATGAAAGCAAGTCTAATCCAGAAACTGACGACTTCTAATTTTTTAATTGAAAATAAATAAAGCAATCCTCAATAACAGAAGCAATTAACTGCGCATATATGGAAAAAAACCACAGTCCCCCACCCCCAAATGTAGCTAAACATATTTTCCTGTTTGATTAAATCCTTTTGAAGCTGCTTTAAATCCTGAAACAGAATTGCAGTGCCAATGTACATTCACTCTGCAGATCCTCCTTGCAGAACTGCCCTGGCAGGGACGGGAACAATACTTTAGGATTAAGTCAAAAGCACAGCAGAGGCATTTCCCACCACTGGCAGAGACCCAGGCCTCCACTCACATAACCACAGTCCCTTTTCCAGGCCCTGCCCTGGCTTCTGACCTCATCGACTGTGTGAATAGTACATTCCCTCCCTGAAGATTTCTGTCTTCCTACAGTTTCTGACCCTGGACACTCAGCAGCATTATTATGTTTAAGGTAAGAGGATTTTAATTTCCATTTTTTTTTTATTTTTTCTCATGAGACTACAGATTATGCAGTAAAGAAATCCAATCCCCCAGACTGAGGATGTTTTTATATAGAATAGTTCCCGTACTCACAATTGTTATTTTTTTTTTCAAAATAGTAATAGATGTGAGCACTACTATGAGGCTTTAGCTAGCAGAAAGCAACCATTCAAGTCGGAGACAGGACAGTACTTTATAAAAATAATCATCATTCCCTTCTCAGGGGAGACTGTTGGAAAGTCCTTGGTCATCAGTGCAATATGTTAAAATATTTTTATATGGCTCCTGTCTTCTGGGTTATGCAGGGATGTATAAATAAAACTGCTGACTTCTGAGGGACCGGGGAAGGTCCTTGCAATACTGTTGAGTACATCAAGGGTGTTGTCAGTTTAACAGCAGAGATAACCTCCCTTTAAGGCAATCTTAGAATTAATGGACCTTTCTGTAGTTTCAACACTAATAATAGAGTAGAGAATAGGATAGAAAAATTAGATGTGTGTCCTTCCCTTATCACTCAATATGCAACTGGAAGTCCAAGGCCACTGTGATAAGTCTGGAGTCCTTACATATGGTGATTTACTGAACACCACAAAGCCATTCTAGCATAAAGGGGGCTACTGAGCGCCTGCTTGGTTGGTCCTTAAGAAATTTTTATAAGATACTGGACTATGACCAAAAGGCTTTTATTAAAAAGAGCAACTGGTGATAGTTCTTGGAGACACAGAGGGAAGCAGAGAAGGTCCAGGGGTTCTGATAAAGAGAAGAAACTCTGGGCTGAGATTATACACTTCATGAAACCTACACACAGCCAGTAAAACCAGTGAGAGTTTATCAGGAAGGTGAGTCAGTGGAGACTTGTCTAGCCCATGTGAAAAGAAATGCAAGCTGTGATCTGTGATCAGAAGACAGGAAGTATGGAAGGAGACTGAGGGGGCTACATGCCACAGGGCATTAGGCAACCTACCCATTCACATCTCAATGTCCCACCAGGTAACAATCTGAACAGCTGTCAAAAGAAAGCAGCTATTTTGAAGGGTCCTTTCAAGTAACTATAATAATATAAAAGATCATTTATTCCTTCCTGGTAAATACACAAAACAAGTACCCTGAAGAGGAATTGCCCCAATAACAGGAATAAGAAAAGCAGTCAGTGCAAAGAGCATCCTCGCGGGTTTATAGGAGGAGTGAAAGGGCATCGTTTCATTTTAGAGGATGAACTATCAGTTGAGCCTTCCTCATCAAAACATACTCCAAAGTCTCAAACTTTCCCAACAGTCATGTGACATCACAAGTTGAAAATTCCACACCTGTCATCATGTGATGGGTTAGAGTCAAAACACAGGTGCGGTGAAATGCTGTATAAAATTACCTGCAGGCTATGCCACACACATTTAGGAAACCTAAGAGAATTCTGTGTTCAGACCTGGGGTCCGCTCCTTAGATATCTCATGGTATATCTACACACTTACATATAGATTTATGTATGAATACTTCAAAAGCTAAAATCATCCGAAATCCAAATTACTTCTTGTCTGAAGCATTTCAGATAAGAGCTCTCCAATGTGTACTCATTTGTAACTTAAGCTGTGCCCCCAAAAGAACTTATAAATAAAAAAATAATTGTATTGTAAAATATAATGCAGTCAGTCCCCAAACGATACCTTCTGCACACTTCTTCCTTTTGATCTGCAGAGCACAGCTGGGAGTATCGCAGCAGATCACATGACACCCATCCCCTAGAGCAGAGTCCCCAAGAAGCCTCCATATCCACCCACTCCATTTTCATATGGCTCCTCTCTTCTGAGCCGTGCAGGGATGTATACATAAAACAGCTGGCTTTCAAGGGAAAGAGGTGAGGTTGTCACTCCAAGCCCTTCAGAGCACACCAGAGACCTCAGCTGACCCCTCCAGGTCACACTGACACTCAATACACTATGATATTATTCTCAGTTGTACTACCCGAATATCCATTCCTTTGTGCAGCTGTCTGGTATTTGCCATATTTATATCTCCACATAATTGAAGTCTAATATGTCTTCTTAAGCCCAAATTGTATGTCTCATAACACTACCCATGGCAACTTATCCAGAAGGAAAGGACAGTACATAGGAATGAGTGGCCATATCAGAGAGTCTCTGACTGTTTATTTCAATGCTAAGGAAGAACAGGCATCAGGAATTTACGTTCTAAAGAGTGCTATAATTATTAATGATGAGCATTTTTTCCTGGCATTTTAATAGTTAGACAAAATGACTGTCAGCCCTACTATGATCTCTCATTCCCCCAACCATTTTTTTGTTGTTGTTTTGTTTTTGTTTTCAAGACAAGTTTTCTCTGTGTAACAGCTCTGGCTTTCCTGAAACTAGCTTTGTAGCCCAGGCTGGCCTAGGACTCACAGAAATCTGCCTGCCTCTGCTTCCCGGGTGCTGGGATTAAAGGCGTGTACCTGGCTTTCCCCCCAACTGCTGTTTACATAAAGAAGGACAGCAAAGTGACAAAACTTATCATGAGACATCAGCCCAAGAAGCATGAAGTTCCCATCAGCAACCCAGGTACAGTTTCCCCTAGAGATTCACTCTGTGGCTACAGAGTGATTTGCAAGGAAGGAAAGCTGACATTTCACAGAACCCTTATTCCTTGAGCAAATAAGAGAAAACCATCATCGCAGGCAAGGTGCAGAGGAGAGGTGGCTTTAGAGCATGCCTGTGACACACACTTGTGACATGGTGTGGCAAGGATCAATCTGGAAGGTGGCTCCAATGCAGCCCTCTTGCCCTTACCTGTCTTCTAAGTACCATGGCTCACTTACTCAGCTGAATGGGAGACACTCGGCTATCGTAGAACACCTCAGAGAGCCCCAAGGTCTCTACAGAAGAGCCATCCTTGGCATAACTGTCACAGAGGACAGCAGCACTTAGTGTCCCAGTGTTCAAGATGCTAAAGGGGGAAGGGAGAGCCAACAGAGCTGTTTAGAAGTAGTGGCTAAAAAAAGTTAAAATTTTCATTTTTACCCCAGAAAGTAGACTGAAAAAGAATAAATGTGAGATTATTAAGTATCTTTTAGTCTCTGATGTTTACAGTTCACCGTTTTCTTTCTGATCTTCATTTGAGAAAAGGAGGGAGGAGAGAGAGAGAGAATACTCTGAGAAACAAAAAGGTTCTTCTTGGCTATTTGGATGTTGCTAAAAATACTGCAAGCAAAGCACACTTCCTTGCCACTGAGCAGTTTGGCTAATGCAGTCAAAAGGCCAGTCTAGCTTGGATCTTGAGTATGATTTACAATGTGATAGTTTCAAATGGTACAGCCCATGCTGTGGTAATAAACATTCATTTAAAGCCTTTTAGGGGACTAATATTTCATCTGAACATTCTCAGAGAAAGACTTTTCTTCCAGGGGAAGGATCAAAGTGGTGTGATCAAATCATGAAGGGAGAGTAGCTTGGGGCCTTCTAACGCCATCAGCATTCTCCCAGGGCTGACCTCCCATCTGTCTGTCCCTCTGCAAGGAGCTCTAAAACCAGACAGGACTCCCAGCAGAGTCCGACTTCCTGGATCTCCGGCTTCTCCATGAAAACACCACAGACCACCAAACAGCCAGCACACTGACATGCTCTCCACACAGGGCCTGAAGAGCTGTCTTCAAGTTCCCGCTGCGGTGTGCTCTGACTTACTGATGCCCATCACAGAGGAATGGTGTGAGAGCCCCGTGTGTCAGGGGAAACGGTCCATTCTCTCACCCAGCGCAGGCATGAACTTTTTAGCAAAGAGATATATTTTTGCAAAGAAAACTGAGGCATAAGATTTTGAAGAGGGCTCCCACAAGTATTTTGTGGCCAGGTATGCTAGACCACATGTCTGATATACAAATTCCATAATACTCACATTAAAACTCCTATTTTCTATTTGAAAGTAAAGTTACTTTCCTACTTACCTCACTGGGGACTCACGAGTTAAGCAGATTACCAAGACTGCAGTTTAATTTTATTTTTAAAAAAAGTTCCATGTAGCTCTGAGACTGGTGTGACAGTCTGTTTCTATTGTGCTAGCTGCTGAAATCTTGGGAGATAAGTTCTATTACTCATGTATCCAAACACTGATTTAGAAAAAAAAAAAACTTTCAAAAGACAGATTTTTATTTTGCTACAGTTCCTTAGCACATCACATCTTCTATCTCCTTCTCTGTCTATATAGCATCACTTTTCAGAAACTTGGATCAAGAGACTTGGACTCCTAAGATCATGTCCAGGAAATGGGTACATGAAATTTGCTGAAGAACACTGTATCAACTGCTGTGCCATCCAATCACTGGCTCTTGCTTTGTTCTGTCTGCTTGTTTTCCTATGGACTCAGCCTTCTCCAGTTACATCTCTGCTTTACTATCCCTGGACCACCAGCCACCAGCATCCAGACACGACATCACGTGCAGATTCTGGTGTCATACTTTCCCCAACTCTGCAATTCATGGGTTAGGTCTTAGGTAAAGTGACCAAGTGATTAGACTCAAGGCTTCCTTTACCCCCATGCAATACCCTCAGCAGACTCCCACTGACTAAGTATGGTCAACTCCAGCAATTTCCTAAGGTAACAAGCTATTGTCAAGACAGCTCTCATCTCCATTTACAAATGCAACAACCAGCAATATCCTGCTTGCAGTGGTCACCAAGTATCTGTTTAACTATCAGGCCTTAGCCCCGACATTATTTGAAGTGTCTGTTGATGCTCAAAGAAAAACCATGTTCAAGAGAAGACTCAGGACCTGTGTGACAGCGGGCTGAAAAAGAACCCTCCTTCACATCAACCAATCCCCTCCCAGCTTCCTCTCAGTAACAACTGGAAGGCACTTACCATTTTTCAGTGGCAGGGATGAAGGAAGTAAGAAATAAAAATCTGAGTTTCTAAGTTAACTAAAAGCCTGACAACTGTTTTAGCAGATCTCTTCCAAAATATTTTATTATTTTCCACTTGCTACAGAATAAAGTAAAACACCATAAAATAAAATACATACATCTGTCAATTTATTTGGGGGACTTTCTCTCTCATTCCTAGCTATGCTAAACAGTCTTTATACAAGGATCCTCCAGGATCAGATAACACAAATTGGAATTCTTACTCAGATAAAAAATTGGAGTGTGACTCCAATCAAATTAACTTGTAAGGTTTGGTGTTTTGAGGTTTTTTTTTGTTCATTTGTTTTTCCATTTGTAAGTGAGAATAGCTTTAGTATTTATTCTACACAATTAGAAGTACAGTAAAGAAGGTAGGCATCTCGAATGCTGTCTTACATGTAGTTAGGTAGCAGGTAATTCTAGCCATAATAGTGATCATTTCATCCATGACTGAAAACTTGGGATTCCTTGAATGTACCCTATTTCCCACCCGGTATCTATGTTCATAATCTTCCTTGAGAAATAATCAGTCACAAAGAGTGTGGCAGTATCTGTAATGAATGAAAGACTTAATACAATCTACAGATATACTAGCAAATAACTGGATGTTAGAGTCTAAAGAAAAGGACTGTGTGGATTTGAACCTCTGCTTTGGAGACACTATGGAAACCACACTTTCCACAAACTGCCTTTTATTTTCTTACCCTTAAAGAAGATGAGATAGGTGATGGCAAATTTCCCTATAATTGTTTCTAGTACATCACACAGACATACAGTGTTAATAATCATACTCATATCCATCTTCTTTGTGTATATGCTATAGAAGCTGGGTACCCCACCAATGTTTCATAATAATAACCCAAAGTCAGGAAATTTCATTGCCTATCTCCAGGTGAGTCTTAATGTTAGAGATGTTAGGTATCAGCCTCAGAAACAGCCAGCAATGTGGGGCAGATCAGGAAGAAAATAAAACAAAAGCCAGAAAGAAGTTATACACCTTTGACTGACGAGACACAAACTATTTCTCTACCATCAGAATTGCAGACAACTAAATATGTCCAAGGCTGAAGCTCAAAACCCCGATGTGTTACCAATAGAGCAATGGGGACTTTGTGTGTATGTGATTAGAGCATTTCAGAGGGAAGTTACCTTGGAGAGCTCATTTGAATCACAGAGGCCCTTACCAACACCGATTTCCTAAGTGTGGTCAGAAGGGGATGTAACAACAGGTGCAGAGGCAGTCTGGTGCTGACCAACGACTGGGGAACACAAGAAGCATCTAGAAGTTGGGGACCATAAGAAAAGAAAATATCCCTGCAGGCCTTCCTGTGCACAGTGAACTTCTGACCTACACATCTGTGCTATAAACAACCTGTGCTGTTCGAGGCCACTAGGCTTGCAGTAATGTTTTGTTATGGTGGTGATGGCAGCTGAATACCAAGACCGCCCAAAGAAGTCACTGATCAGCAGAGATTTCCCACCATGAATTTCACCAAGAAGGACAAAGTTTTTTAGTGCATTGAGGATTGCAAAATAAGGTAGAAATTATACTCCAAGAAGCCTGCTTCCAATGGGAAAGAAAAGTTAATGCACAGGAAACCCCCAAATGAAATACCCTTGTTACGATTCCAAGACTCAATATTTGAGGAAGAAATCTTGGCCCTCATTATCTCTAAGGGATGTGGTAACGGAGAACAGAAATGACTTTTCAAACAGTCTCTAGAATTAATTCAGGTTTGATCAAGAGGACAAGTCCTAAGAGTCAACTGCCCCTGGTAAAACTGGGGAGAATTTTTAGACTGTAAAAGCGCAGAAGGTTACCTTAGCAGCAGCTAGAAAGGTAGAATATAAAACAGGAGAAGGGAGAGAGACTCTACAAGAGCAGCAGAAAGGAAAAAAAAAAAGTAAATGTGAAGGCATTCATTAAAATCTTCAGGCTGTTGTCAGTCAAAGTATCAGGTGATTAACATTGACTTAAATGTCACCATAACTTCTGAAGGTATCTGCTACTTTTCAGACGTGGTTTTGCATGCAAGGACATTAAAAGGCTCATTAGAAAGAAGCAAGCGTTCACGGAAGATGTGCCAGTCTCACGATGTGATCCTCCAGTTGAGCATAAGAGACAATTGCCAGTCATGCCGTGGTGGAACTGACCATGGATGTGGAGCAAGGCAGGGCAGCCTCTGCTCCACTATTAAATGTGCCTGATTCCTGGCACTGACTGGTCATGGAACACGGCACAGTGCTTCCCACACTTTTGAGGTCACCTGAGAGGGTCCTTGAGAAGACCTAGAAAGCAAAAAAAGTGCATGGCAGCCTCTACTTTTTAGCTGCCTAAAGATCGCATCAGAAGTACATGGCTTCAGTATTCTTTCAATGGGAAAAGAGTGGATGAGGAAAATGATTGTACTAGGTTTCTATTTCTGTGAAGAGACACCATGACCATAAAAACTCTTATAAAGGAAAACATTTAATTGGGGCTAGCTTACAGATTCGGAGATTTAGTCTATTATCATCCATGAGAAGTATGGCAGCACACAGGCATGCCTGGTGCTGGAGAAGGAGCTGAGAGTTCTACTTCTGGATTGGCAGGCAACAGGAAGACAGAGAGCACCACAGAGCTTGGCTTAAACTTCTGAAACCTCAAAGCCCACCTCCCAGTGACACACATCCTCCAATAAGGCCACACCTATTCCAACGAGGCCACATGTCCTAATACTTTCAAATAATGCCACTCCCTATGAACCTATGGGGGCCATTTTCATTCAAACTACCACAACTAGGGAACGTGCTGTCACAGAGAAGTCTGTAGAAAGAAACATATTATGCTGGTACTTTAAAGGTAAACACTGAGAGGGAGACCCTGAAGTAGAAGAGGCACTAGATACTGCTGAGGAGCCTAGAGGAGCAATTCAAGCTGCCTGTCCACATTAGACAAAGATGCTCAGGCATGCACACACTCGGTGTGGCTTCTCTGGTATCTGCCCCCCCCCACACACACACACAAAGAGAAAATGTTCTCAGAGTCTATAGCACAGATTCTGTATTTGTTTTAAAAGCAAAATATTTAAAAGAAAAAAGATAGAGATTACACCCAAGTATCAAGCTGATTGGGAATTTTTATAACTAAAATCTATCAAATGTGTTTTGTGTTGTGATGTAAAAAAAATAAAGAACTGCCCACATAAACAATCCTGTGAATCATCATGATAATAAAAAGTTGGTGAAATGTCTTTTCTTAAGAATCATAGTTACCCTGTGTGTGGAAGCATGCTACTAAGAGTCTGTCATGTGCTGGGTACACTATATGAAGTTCTAAGAACCCAAAGTTAATTTCCTACCTCTTCCAGCTATCAAGTCCTGCATGTCAGCTCCCACCTCCCAGGGTGCTCCGAGGGACAGGGGGATGTATGGGATCAGGATGCATGATGTGAAACCCACAAAGAATAAATGAAAAATGAGTCCCCAAAGCATAATTTCAAGGTGAACCCCAATCTCTGTATTCAGCTCCTGGTGAGCAAGTCATGAGTAGGGACCATCCATTTCTGCAGTTTGTCATTGTAAGCCCTTTAGTGAGATCCTGCTGCAGGACTCAGCCATAAAATGATGTCTGCTGCTCTGGGGATGCTGTCATCCTCAGATAACCCACGAGCCCCAACCAGCTCCTCAAGAACCCTATGTGCTCCACCTCTTACTCTGTACTCCGTTATCCATCTACAAACTTCTCACAATCTAAGAACATGTCATGGAGGGAGACCTTAGTGCAAATGGGACTGTTGTTTCCTCAGGCATCACTCTTGCATAATATAAGCAATGTGAAGTATGTAATGTATATACAGTGTGTGCATATACGAATGTTTATGTGTGTGCTGGTATGTGTGTGTGTGTGTGTGTGTGTGTGTGTGTACATACACATGCACTTGTGTGTGCATACATGTGGAGGCCAGTTTTCAGCTTTCCATGTTGTTCCTTAGGAGTCTGATTGTTTTGGTTTGGTTTGGTTTGGTTTGGTTTTTTGAGACAAGTTCTCTTACTGGTCCCGAGGGCTTGCCAACTAGACTGGGATGACTGGCCAGGGAACCCCAGGGATCTCACTGTCTTCATTTCCCTAGAGATCAGGTGACTCATGCAATACCACATTAAGGAGTTTATGTGAGTGCTAGATGTAAAACTCAGGTTCTCATGATGATACAGCACTCATTCGCTTTATCAGCTGAATTCTCTCTCCAGCACCCACACGACATATGCCTTTATATGCTGCAGCACCAAAAACCGAGACCTTTACAAATAACAAATATTGCCCCCCACCACTGTGTCAGGAACTGAGCCCAGGGTCTCATGGATGGCACACAAATGTACTACAGCTCCATAACATGTATCTTTAAGTAATGTAAGTCTTGATACATTCAATTAAAACAAAATGAATCATTAAAAAAGGAGTGTACAGATGTAAATTCATCCATATAAAATGAATCCAAGACATATTACAAAACAGACTATCCAACATATGCTGTTTTATAAAAAAATAAAATGCTTATGTAATAGTATTTTTAAAATGTGAATCTTGTAGAAACATGTATTTAGAGAACTATTTCTTTTTATCACTAGATGATAACAGTATGAATGATTTTCTTTCTCCTCTCTTTCATGGTACCCTGGAATACTCAAGGCCCCATGCATGCTGGGCAAGTGCTCCACACCTGAGCCACACTGCCTGCCACTAATTCCATTTGTTGTCATTTTCTTTAACCGTCTAACTTTCTAAGCTGACCATATATGGATTGAAAAGAAGTAATAGTAACTTTAAAAATCTCTACACCTTGTTTATTGCCAATAATATTTAGACTCAACATCTTCTGGCTCATATATATAATACTGGTATCTCACAACTAGTCGATTTTAATCTTCTATTTTGCTCCCTTTACCTTACCAAGTCTTTCCAAATATAAAACTGTTATTCATTCATCATGTTTACTAGCAGGTGAAATTTGTATATACAAAACATGACACCCTATACTACCTTGCATCGTATATATTTACATATCTCTATCACATCACCAAGACACTGCATTAGCATAAGACGCAGATGCCTGCCAGTCTAAGCAAAGTAGCTTCAGGACCACAAGAAATGCATCCAAGAGCTCAGATCTTCCCTTTTCATCTGTTGGTAGCAAGTGCAGATTGAGAGGAAACATTAAATCAGGCAAGTGATAGGACATGCTTTTGAAATTAGCTAACACCACAAACACTCACTGACATTTCAATCATCACCTTTAACATCCCCAAGGAAAATATTTTCAGGTATTTCTGTCACAACATTAATGATGAGTTTATCAGGAAACATTGTTAAAAGAATATTCAGAGAGAGTGTTAATGAGAAGACTGAAGGCTTAGCAATCCTACTGTATATTCATTTCTAAATGCATTCAAGACAGAATTGAATAAAGCAAGGTCGCAGGGTCAAGTGGAGAAGCACGAAGACTGATGTGTTCAGGAGAGTGAAGATCAACACTGGTTCTGCTTAAAGCAGTGATTCTCAGCCAGCCCCACAGGGGTCACATATTAGATATCATATCAGGTCACATATCCTGCATGCCAGATGTTTACATTATGATTCGTAACAGTAGCAAAATTACAGTTATGAAGTAGTAACAAAATCATTTTATGGTTGGAGGTCACCACAACATGAGAAACTCTATTAAAGGGTCTCAGCATTAGGAACATTGAGAACCACTGGCTTAAAGGCTTTGTAGTGCTGGACAATTACTACAGGACTTTGAACCTTGCACTCTTACCTATGAAATGTCAGTGCCAGTAGTGATGTTTTAATGTTATATGTGATGATTAAGCAAGACAAAGCACATAGCATGCTTATCATAGTATCTGTCACACAGTGGGCACTTCACCATTTTGTAGGATGCCAGTAATGATAAGCAAACATACAACAATTTCTCCAATTCTCAAGGAAAAGAAAATACTTGAACATGAACATCCAAAGAGCTAAGTAAAATGACAAATGTATTTCAGATGAGAGAACTGCATTCTAATAATTTGTCACCTACAAAATAATACATTATCACTTTATTGAAAAGCAAAAGTAGTCTTGTCGGAAATAATGATAGACTGAAAGTCACTTACAGAGGCCAGCAGCCTGACACTGCCCCTTGATGCCTCCTACCTATTACCCTGCTCAAAATGGAGCTACTGAAAAGCATAAACACTGGTTACTATGGGAACGGGCAAACCAAAGATAACATCCAGACAAAAAGGCTCTCGCCTACTCCCAACCACTCCCAGCTCTCCTTTTGTGTCTTCTATTGCATTTATGGCTTTCTACCTGTGTTCGAGTCATTTCTGCAGAATCTGATCTCTCTGCCTACGAGGAGACCTCTGGGAGGGGAAAAACCTTGTCCTGTCCATCTTTGTCTCTTCAACAAAGGCCTGCACAAAGAAGGCAGTGAATAAGTGGTTTGTTGAAGAGGGAAGCGGGGAGGCATGTGGTAAAATGCTTTGCATAACCAAGCTCCATGCCCACAATATTTAACCTCTGGGGGGGAAATTAATCAAGGCTCCCGGCCACTTGACTAGAGAATTATGCAATTAACCCTATTTCACTAGCTGGAAAAGGAACTAATTACTCCTGAACAATGACATGATGAGAACAGAATTCTGGTGTACTCATGCTAACACAGTGACCAACACTTTCTAACAAATTAGCATTCGTTACAAAACCATAATTTTCTATGTGCCTTCCCTACGGTGTGCCTTTTATGGGGAATATTAAAACAGTAAGTAAAAAAGGGTAATGATTTGCTATGATTTAGAGTTTCTGTTAAGTTATATTCTATTCCAGAGACTGCCTTCCCCTCCAAACAGGAAGCTAGTATATTTACCCGGGGCCTTGGCTGGCCCATCAGGATATGAGGACACTCTTACATTAGAGCAAGCTGAATTCACCGGGAGCAAATTAATGGGACATACCGTGTTAGAAAATCTACACGCACCAAATGCTGTGGCTGCAGAACTTCAAATGCAATCTACACGGCTGAGCTGACAGCGTATGAGCAGCAGTGACCACAAAGGAAGGGATATATCAACACAACTGGAAAACACGGGTTTATCAAATCAATGACTCGATTCTAAAACCTGAGTGTGTCATGTGAAATGTGCAATCTTTGTGTCCTTTATTTGTGTTTTAGGCATATTAGTATTCTGCCTGCACATACGTGTGTGCACCACATGTGTACAGTACCCTCAGAGTCCAGAAGAGGGTATCAGATCACCTAGGACTGGAGTCACAGAGAGTTCTGAGCAACCATGTTCATGCTGGTTGCTGAACCCAGGTCCTCCAGAAGAACACCTAGTGCTTTTAACTGCTAAACCATATCTCCAGCCCCCATGCCTACTTTTGGAAAGGATTTATACAATTGTATTTGCGTGGGGCTGGGCATGTGCCTGTGGAGATGAGGACAGGCCATCAGATCCCCTGGAGCTGGAGTTCCAGGTGGTTGTGAGCTGATCAGTGTATGCTGGGAACCAAACTGGGGTTGTCTGCAAGAGCAGCAAGTACGTTGAATCACAAAGCCCATATTTTTATTTAATTAAAAGTACATTAATCGTAAAATACTTGTACATTGTTACTTAACTCAATTTAAAAAAATGTTATAGCCATGTTGTGACAGCATGTGAAACACAAGGTAACATAATTGGAAGCATCCTCTTGAAGTACATCCAAGAACACTTTCTGACCTTGTGCCTTATTCTATGATCCATATTTTATCTTATATTACATATAACCTAACTATACAGAATATGGAGAATGAAATATTGGTAAAGCACATATAGGAAAAAAATCTACATTTTACCCATGTCCAGCATTTGACACAGAGACCAAGGATTTAAACTCATTTTCTCAATTTTATGTCTAATGTATCAGTTTTAAAAGCCAATTAATATTTTTCAAGGGAAAATTAGACTTTTGTCTCCTTGGTCTTTTGTCTATGAACACAAATGCATGAATAAAAGAGACATACACTACCAAGACCCACAATGCATTTGTCTTGTAGATTGCATCATTTTGAAAGTCAAAGATTGCCCAATTTCCTAGCCTTAGAATGGAGATGACCTTTCTAGGAGACGCTGGAGGAGGCTGATAGGTACACAGATATTTAATGTGGATCTTTTCAGAAGAAAAGAGAGGAGGCTGATGGGTACACAGGTATACAATGAAGAAGGAAGGCATGTTCCTAGCAAGCAAGTCTATAAAATTTTGTACCAAAAAAAGTCATAGTGACCTTATAAAAGGTAGAGCAATCAGCCACTCACGTGATATTAGTTAAGGATTGATGAAAGGCTGGCTTGAACTGAATGAAGTCTTCTCCTCCATAGTTTGTGGACCACAACATGTCATGCCACACAGCCTCAGGGGACAAGGACAGCAAGTACATTTGCTGATACCAACCTACTACGCAGACCAGTGATTCAGGGTACATGTATACATGCATGCATATGGAGGTATATACATGTTTTAGGGTTTCTATTGCTGTGAAGAGACACCATAACCATGGCAACACTTACAAAGGAAAACATTTAATTGGAGCTGGCTTTTAATTTCAGAGGTTTAGTTTATTATCATCATGGCAGGAAGCATGGGCAGCATGCAGGCAGACGTGGTAGTACTAGAGAGGTAGCTAAGACCGCTACATCTTGATCTGCAGGCAGCAGGAGACGACTGTGTACCACACTGGGTACAACTTGAGCATGAGACCCCAAAGCCTGACCCTACAGTGACAGACACCCTTCCTCCAACAAGGCCACTCCTACTCCAACAAGGCCACACAGCCTAATAGCGCCACTCCCTATGGGCCAAGCATTCAAACACATGAATCTATGGGGGCCATTCCTAGTCAAACCACCACAATGTTGTATATGTAGATGAGCATACACACATATTGGAAGCCATGAGACTCCATGAAGTTAGCATGACTTTTTTTTTTTTTTCATCCATCTTCCTATCAGCCAAGACAGTGCAGGATATAGTTATCTGGCCAAAAGGTAACACAACAGTTCTAGAGAAGACTTCAAATGCAGAGAGGATGTGAAGGAACGGCATGGCCGGGACCAACACTGAATGGCAGGTTTTGAATCTCGAAGAACTTGTAAGTTCAGAGATTCTAAGAGGAGGTTGGGTCTCTGGGAGAAGCTGATATGAGAAGGGATCACACAGGTTTTGTTTTGTCAACTTGATAATCAAGACAGAATTACTGGAGAAGAACCTCAATTAAGAAAAAGTCTCCAAAGCTAGGTATGGTGGCGCACACCTTTAATCCCAGCACTTGGAAAGCAGAGGCAGGAAGATCTCAGTGAGCTCAAGGCCAATCTGGTTTAAGTTCCAGGACAGCCACTGGTACATAGTAATACCTTATCTCAAACAACAACAGTGGGGTTGGTGTCTCTACCAGATTGCCACAGGTAAGTCTGCAGAGGTATTTTCTGATTAATGATTGAGGAGGGAGGGCCCAGCTCACTGTGGGTGGTGCCATCCCTTTGCAAATGGCCTTTTTTCATACAGGAAAGCAGGCTGAGCAAGCCATGAGGAGCAAACCAGTAAGCAGCACTCCTCCATGGCTTCTGTTTCAGTTCCTGCCTTGACTTCTCTCAGGGGACTATGGCCCTTGAGTATGTAAGCCAAATAAACCCTTTCCTCTCAAAGTTGCTTTTGGTCATGGTGTCTTATCATAACAACAGAGACCCTAACTAAGACACACCACCTCCCTCCTTCCCAATCTTTGGATTCTTACCTTGGCATCAACTGTCCCAGCCCTCTCTTCTCCTCTGCCTTCCATTGTTCCCCAGATGCTGCTAGCCATACTTAACAGCTTTAAATGTCAAGCATTAAAAGTTCCAAAGTCAGTTCCTGAGCCCAGCCTGCCTCCATCGTAGACTTAAAAGCCATCTTACAGTAAAGACAAACTAGGCTCAGTCCTATTAATGATTAAATCTGTTTCTCAAGGACTGGGCTTTCCCCCACCTGTAACCTAAAGGTTCTGTACTGCCTGTTCCAGGTAATGGCAATCATATCTTTGTTTCAAAAAGTTGTAATAACCATCTTGCAATCCTATCTTTGTTTCAAAAGGTTGCTATGACTACCTGTTGTTATGACTACCTTGGTAAGACCACCTTGCAATTATGTCTTTGTTTCAGGAGACAGTTATGACTGACTTGTTATGTTTATGTTCTCCTCCTGTAACCCCACCTATTTTGCCTGTCAAATCCCCCATTTGGAAACCCCCTACCTCTGAACTATAAAAACCTCATCTTCTTCATGTGCAAGGCTGACCCTCTCGAACCTCCCCTTTAGGAGGAGGAAGCCTGTGTATACAAACAAAAAGGCTTTCTTTAACTAATTTGGCCATGGTTATTTGGTGGTCTTTCTCCTTGCACCTTTGAGATTAACAGCATCTAAATGCCTACTTGGCATATGTACATTGACATCTAATAGGCTGAACAGGCCTAACATGCCCAAAACAAAACTCTTGATTCTACCCCAAACTGAAACTCCAACTCTCTTGTCCATCTCAGGAAATAAAGATTATGACTCCACTAACAATATTTTCAGTTAAGGCCTAGTGAACTTCCTCCCAAAACGATCTTACTGCCTCCATGAGTCACCACTCTGGTCCTATCTGTCTAATCACTGCAGTCAAAGATTATGACTCCACTAATAATGTTTTCAGTCAAGGCCTAGAGTGAACTTTCTCCCAAAACGATCTTACTGCCTCCATGAGTCACCACCCTGGTCTGGTCTGCGTCTAGTCACTGCCGTCACCTGATAAGCAGCTCTGCCCGCCGTGCTGCAGCATCTCTGTGTGGTCAGTGGCCCTGCAACGTGTGACTCGTGAACAACCTTTGCCTTGCAAGTGCCACTCTCATCTGTCCCTGCATCAGCTCTACACCCCCTGACCTAGAACCTAGACCTATTCTCTAATGGGAACTACCTAGAACCTAGACCTATTCTCCAATGGGAACTACCTAGAACCCCGTAACACAGTATTTAAGAGAATAATCATAGAACTCATCAAAGAATTTAATAAGTTTAAAGAAGACATGAGTACCTTATCAAAGAGGATAATTAAATGCCTGAGTGATGTCCAAGAGAAAAGAAATATATGACTGAATCAAATGGCACAGGCAATTTAAGATTTAAGAACCGAATTTAGTAAAGAAAAAAGTCAAAGAAAACTCAAGCTGAAATTAAGACAGACTTGAAAAACACAATAGCCCAATTAGAAAACTTGGGAAATCCTTGCAAACGGAATGGGTTAAGTAGTGATAGATACCAAGACTTGAAGGTAAAGTACAGGAACTGGAAAACTTAAATTAAAAAGGTGAAAACTAAACACACACACACACACACTCACACGAAACATTCAAGAACTATGGGACACCAGGAAAAGGCCAAATCTTCTAATTACAAGTTCAGATGAATGAGAAGATTCCCTGGTCAATGGCACAGAATAACTCAACATGATCACAAAAGAAAACTTTCCAAGATTAAGTAAATATATATAGCTATCTTAGTGTTTCTACTGCTGTAGAGAGATACCGTGGCCACAGAAACTCTTATAAATGAAAGCATTTAAGTGGGGCTGGCTTACGTTTCAGAGGCGAAGTCCATTACCACCATGATGGGAAGCATGGCAGCACACATGCAGCCATGGGGCTGGAAAGATAGCTGAGAGTTCTACATCTGGATCCGCAGGCAGCAGGAAGAGAGAGCGACACTGGGCCTGGCTTGAGCACCTGAAACCTCAAAGCCCACCCCCAGTGACACACTTCTTCCAAACAAGGCCACATCTACTCCAACAATGCTACACCTCTTAATAGTGTTACTCCCTGTAAACCTATGGGGGCAATTTTCATTCAAACTACCACAACAGCCATACATATATAAGAATCATACACAGTACCAAATAGATAGGGCCAGAAAATGAAGTCTGCATAGCATATTACTGTAAGAATGCTAAATATATTCTCCATAAGGCGGCTGCAGTGATTGTTTTAAAGTTTAGCTCAAATCACACCACATTTCTGCTCACAGGCTGCCTGATCCTGTAACAGTGAAGACAAAGGCTTTTCCAGAAGCTACACAGGCTACATACCTGGGCTCCCACACTAACTCTGACTTCATCCCCTGCCCATGACTCTGCCCACACTGGTTTCCTGGCATTTTTATAACTGCTCATCAATACTTCCTGAACAGAACCTTTGCCAACACCGCTCACTCTGCCTCAAGGCTTGATCCTTAACTAGGATGTCTACAGTCTAATGTGACCTTATTTAAAGAGATCGTCTAGGGATTGCAGAGCTCTAGAATGTTCCTAACAGTTCTTCCCTGATGTACGTGGCCATACTTCCTAACCTTCTCCCTTGGTACGATGAAGACTAATGTGCAGGGTGAGATATTACTAAGAGCCTCGGCATACAGGTGTAAAGAATTCAGTTTAGTTAACAGCCCAAGTGAGCTTAGCAGAGTGCCTTGGGTTCAGTCTTAAAGACAATGGAAAACCCAGCAGAGCTGGTCCTGCACTTCTGACTTACAGAAATGACGGAACAGTAAGTGGGTGTTGTTTCACATCACCATTTGGGGTAACTTTTTACACAGCAACGTAAACTAATACACTTGTCTTGGTGAGGGTTACTATTGCTGTGATGAAACACCATGACCAAAGCAACTTAGCGTGGAAGGGGTTTATTTAGCTTATGCTTCCAAATTGCTGTTCACTATCGAAGGACATCAGGACAGAACTCAAGCAAGGCAGGATCCTGGAGGCAGAATCTGATGCAGAGGCCATGAAGGAGTGCTGCTTACTAGCTTGCTCCCCACGGCTTTATCAGCCTACTTTCTTATAGAACCCAGGACCACCAGCTCAGGTGCAGCACAATGGGCTGTGCCCTCCAATCACAAATTAAGAAAATGGCCTACATGCATGCCTATAGCCCTATAGCCCAGTTTTATGGAGGCATTTTCTTTTTTTTTGATTGGTTTTTTTTTGGTTTTTCGAGACAGGGTTTCTCTGTGTAGCTTTGCGCCTTTCCTGGAACTCGCTTGGGAGACCAGGCTGGCCTCGAACTCACAGAGATCCACCTGGCTCTGCCTCCCGAGTGCTGGGATTAAAGGCGTGCGCCACCACCGCCCGGCCGAGGCATTTTCTTAATTGAGGTTCCCTTCTCTTAAAAGACTTTAGCTTGTGTCAAGGTGACATAAAACTATTCAGTGTCATACCTTCAATAATATATATACATACATACATATACATACATATATATATATATACACACACACACACACACACACACACACACACACACACACCAACATGCCCTTCCTTTCTTTTCATTTGACGTAGGTTTTCCATTCAGAAAACAGGATATACAATGGTTGGAATTTGAATATTTAAATCTCTACTCTGGTTTAAAGACAAAAACATGGATGGTCTACTTCATTCTTTGGCAATTGCTAAAGTCACTAATTGTACATATTCCTCAAAGTTATTGTTTTGTAATAGTTTCACTCCTTGGCTAGAAAGTCCGCTCTAAATTAAATGTCACCAAGTACTCCTGTGGAGTTCCTCAGAAGGTATGTGGAAACACATTGCAGACCATACTCAACGGGTGATCACAACATCTCCTCTGGTGGACTACTCTAACACTGTGGGTTGGAAACCAAACTTGACCTTGACTACACACCCATTTCCCTTGCCGCAAAGGTGAACACATCCGTTAACCACACACGCTTTATGTGTGTAATTGTCAAGAGAACACACGGCTCCCCTTTTAACACCTTCAGAAATGTGACAGCATTTTGACTGGCCTGATAAAGTGGGGTGTCTGCAATTAAGCTCAGCCAATTTTCCTTTCTCTTGAGATACTACATCCTTAATACAGAACATCTGCAAAAATAGACCTTTAAGTTTACAAGAGTCTTAAAATAGAAACAGCTTTCAGTCACCAGGCGATGGACTGTCAGGCGCCATATTTGTATCCATTTCCTAGAAGAATGAAAGTGCTTTCAGAATACATCTGTCATTTCCCCACAGTGGCTGATCAAACCTGCCACTGAAAAATGTTCTGAACAGGCAACTTGTAGTACAAGCATGGTTTATTTCTGTCAGAAACTGACTGCTGGAGAGTGAAAGAAACTCATTAAAAATCTCTTACTGTGATCTTACATTGTTAAAAAGAAAAAAAAAAGAAAGGAAGAATAAAAGATAAAGAAAAAGGCAAGGGAAAAATGTAATGAAGGGTACACAGGACCTACAGCCGTTCTCAAATGGTGTTTCTCTTATTAATCATTTGCAAGCAATGAAAGGAGTGTAATTAGTTCCAGGAATATGGCATACACTGTTGTTTGGGGAAAAAAACACATAAGTTAACAATTTCATCTTATCCTAATATTATGAAAAGTTAAAGGAGGAGGTCAGAATACTGCACTGCATGAAAAACAAATGATGCAAAACAGGGAACAACCTTATTTACCTTAATCTTAAAACAAGGTTGACTGCACAAGGACCTTCTCTGTAGTCTTCGTTGGCATTGGGTTGGCCCTTTGAAAACAAAACAGGAGACAGTGTTGTAAGCTTTCTTGGGAAGAGGATGAATAAAACCACAGTATCTCTTAATTCTTGTAGCCTTTTCTGGAACTACAAAACTTCAAAACCAGTGCTTATCCCAGCAGGTCTTCTTTGGTTTCACAACACCTTTTTTAGAGCGTCAGTAAGCCGCTTAATTAACATCACGACCGTGGGTGCCAATGCGTCACACAGACAGCCTCGGTCATAGGATGGGTTCTGGGAGTGGATGGCATTGCAGCAGCTAGTCCAAATTACAGCCATCCACCTAGTGTGGCACTCTGTTGGTCCAAAGCAAATGGTCACCATCCACTGGACTGTGGAGACGAGACGTATGAAGGTAAGGAACCTTGCCAGGGTTGGTTGTGATACTTTTAATTCCAGCATTCAGGCCACGGAAACAGGAGAACTGCAAGTTCAAGTACAGCTTAGGCTGCACAGCAGGAACCTGTCTCAAAGAGCAAGAGCTAGGGATGTGGCTCAGTGATAGAACACTCGCCTACTATGCGTAAGATGTTGGGGTCTATCCCCATACTGTACCTGGTGGGGGTGGGGATGACTTCGGTACATTAAATGTAAGCATCAGAGGTGAACACAGATTAATCATCATTCATTCTCACTGTACTGCTCACCTATCATCTTGATACAGCTCATCCATCATGGATGCCTCTGTGACACAGACTATTCCTATGAATATCTGGGCTTGATCAGATCTCCTTGTTGAAAAAGAAAAGGAAAAGCAGGAAAAAGCAAAGATTTCAAGCCAAGCTTGGCTCTGCTGGGAACCTGCTATACAACCACAGGCAAGTAATTCTCAGAGCCTGTTGCTCCATTTACAAGATACGTAAGCCACCTGTCTCAAAGGGGTGCTGAGAAAATAAGAGATGTAAAAGGGAGCCATAAATTATAAAACGTTAATCAATACTGTACCCTTTTCCTGCTTACTTCCTTTGCCTGCAGACCCATACTTCCTCCTAATTTGTCTTTTATGGTGAGGCTAACCCCTACAGTTAGTTCACCTCAGGGTCTTTCACTGAGTTGGATGATAGAGTGTAAAGATCGAAACTGAACCCTGCTTCTGCCTCTGAGCAGCTGCATAGCCTTCCACAAGTCACTTAACCTCTGTATGTCTTTCTGCAGCTAGAAAAGACAAGGACTAGCTATCAGACCTCCAGGCGCTTCCTGTAGTCATGAAACCCCTCTGCACCAACACCCTCTCAACTTACAGCTGCTCCATAAAATAGAAAAGCAGGTTAAGTACAAAGACATAATCAGAATATCATAAGACAACAAAACACCTGGGTCTATCCCAGGGCTCTAGGTCTATATTCTTCCCTTGATAGCTTCATCGCCCAACACACTCGAAGCACAGGCCCTCCCGTCATACACCTGTTATAAGTATGCATTATACATGCACTGCACAGTCACTGGACTATTATTTTAATAAGAAAAGTTGTAGAGATGAATTGGCCCATAAAATTCAATGATAAAAGAATCACCAAGAGAGGTTATAGAAATCCAATCAGAAGCAAGGAAGGGAAGAATCAATTAACCACAGTATTTGGTAGCTAGAGTTTAATAGACTTAAGAGTCATGTTCTTCCCTTCGCTTTTCACCCACAGTACCAGCGATTTCAGAGCCACTTGGGTAATCTATTCCTTCTCAAAACTCTGTTCTTTAGGGCTGAACACCTTGCAAAGGATGGTTGATAGTAATGATGTTCTTTTTCTTCATATCTACTTAAAGGGGTGGTTTCTGTTGTTGTTTTTAAGTCCTTGATTTGGGAGCACTATCCTGAAGTATCTATTTATCTAAAACCCTCAAGTTTTGCCTCATGTGTGGCTGTGAGTCTCTGCATCTACTCCCATCAGTTTCCAGATGAAGCGTCTCTAATGACGATTAGGCTAGGCACCAACCTACGAGTATAGCAGAGTATCATTAGGAATCATTTCATTGACCTTTTTGATTTTTTTTTTTTTTTGCCAGTCCAGTTTGGGTCTATCCTAGGTTTCTGGGCTATCAAGCCTCTAGTTCCTGGCCATCAAGGCAGTGTCAGATGTGGGCTCATTCTCCTGGCCTGGGCCTGAAGTTGGACCAGTCATTGGTTGGCCACTCCCAGAAATTCTATGTCACTATTTCCCCAGCACATCTTGCAAGAAGGACAACTGTAGGTAGAAGGTTTTGTGGCTGGCTTTGTCACCTCTGGAAACACTGCCTGGTTACAGAGGATGGCCAGTTCAGGCTCTGTATTCCCCGGTATTAGAAGTCTTCACTAGGGTCACCCTCATAGATTCCAGGGAATTTCTACTGCACTAGGTTTCCACATTGCCTCCCAAATGCCCCCCCAATTCCAGTCATCTCTCCAAGTACTCTCTCCATTCCTCACCCCTGTCTGATCCCTCCTGTTCCTCATCCAACCTTAATAAGGGTCTGTGCCTTGTCTTACTGTAACTTGTTATGCCATCTTCCATTGCTATCCCTGGGAGGCCTGCTCTTTTCTGAAGGGAAATGGAGGAGGAGTGGATCTGGGGAAGAGGAGAGGCTGGGGTGGAGGGACTGGGAGGAGTGGAGGAAAGAGGAGAAACTCTAGTCAGGATGTAATGTCTGAAGAAGACATAAAAAATAAATAAATAAATAAATGTCTTGAGTTTCTCTATGAAGCTGTCTACGAAGCATCTCAAATAGAAATGATTGGCAGAAGGACGCACCTGAGAGTCCTGCACGGAGAGGGATTGTATTTGCTCGGGGATGCCACCAGCGTTGACCGAGATCTGTTAAGAAAACTGATGTTAGGACAGAGGGAAGCCGCCGGAGGGCGAGGTCAGGCCTTGGGACATGACATCTTGATAATCGGAGATGATACTTTTTAGAGGACCTTAAGCGGCAACATCTGGCAGAGTATGCTGCTGGCCCCGCCCCCCTTATACTCCAGAGACCCACTTGTCCTACCCTTCCGAATCTCATGGAGAAGGGAGAGAATATGTGTCTTTAATAAATTCTGCGGTTTATGAGAAACAGCATACTCTAAAATAACAACTTGTTCTTGGAGTTTCGTTTCATCTAACGTTAAGAGGACCTTGATGAAAGCATATGAAGAGTCAGGAAAACGTGCCTTATACATCACTACCCTGAATAACTTTTCACTGTCATTTAAACAAGTCAGAGCAAATGTAGTGAGACACAACAAGAAAACCATTTCCCTAAAAGAAATGCAAGAGTGAAACTTTCCACTCAAGATTTCTACTCTGGTCCTAAGGTACTTCTGCCTCAAGCTCTACATGGGTGAACTCTACCCCGGAGCATAAACTTGAGAGATAGTCAACACCACCAACAAAACCCACCACACCCAGGGAGAAACAGCAATGAAAACGATGAGTAGGATCTTATTTCTAATGTTTTACCAACACTAAAATCATCAGAAACCTTTGCGGTGAGCGTGCTCTAAAATCTAAGAGTGTGACGTTCTTGTCCTCTGCACTCAATCCAAACATAACTTCACTCAGGCTGAAGTGACGGGGCGCAGTGCATTGATTAATGCCTCTGATGGACTCTGAAATGCATGGAAAAGTTAAGGGGGGCAAACTGGGTGACGAGGACACAGATGTGGACAAGCGACTGTAATAACAGCCAAAACGTGGTACTAGGTATGTCCCTGTCAAGTGTTTTAACGTTGCTGTAGGTTTGAAGAGTTTTATAACAACAAGTTGGTGTAAAAAAAAAAAATGACTCTTTGAAAAACAATTAACTGCTGGGCAATGGTGGCGCACGCCTTTAATCCTAGCACTTGGGAAGCATAATCAGGCAGATCTCTGTGAATTCAAGGCCAGTCTGGTCTACAGAGTGAGTTCTAGGACAGCAAGGCTGTTATACAAAGAAATCCTGTCTTTTTTTTGGGGGGAAGGGGGTGAGAGAAGGGGTAATAATCGATGCTAATCTATGGCCACTAACCAGCAGAGGGCCTGGCCTCCTACCAAATACCCCTTTGAAGATTCATGCTCCACAATCTGCCCCATCCTTCCCTGTTCCCTTGTTCCTGGACCATCATTAGGACGGCAAGCAAGTGAGTCAGGTGGACTGGACAGAGGAGCCACATACCTTGCAACTTCCCATGTCGGTATAGCCCTGCATGTCATAAAGAAGTTACTCCCACTGGCAGAGGACCAGGACATGGGACTCCTCCAAACATGCAAGGGTGCTCAGTGTGAGGAAATAGCTCCCTATATAAGATCTATTCACTCATAATCAAGTTCAGGTCCTACTGTCACCACCATAGACTCATCCTATGAAATCAGACCCCAGCCACATACTCCTTACACTGAAACCCTAAAAGAAAGCCATCAGGATTGATAGCAATCGCCCATCAACAATATAGAAAATGTATCAGAACACGGTGCTAGGTCACTATGAAGTGTTTTAATATTGCTATATGTTGGAAAAGCAATCCAGAAATGTGCCGGATTGCTTTCCTTCTAAACAATTTTGCTACAAGAAGAGTACTTGAGTGGGTATGCATTTTGACAGGAAGGAAGGGGGAAAACAAGAAATGAATGTTGGACACCCCTCTGGAAATAGACCCTGATGGAGACCTCAGACCTGGTAAAAGAGAGGTAAACACTACAGAGCTGAAACAAAACAAAAAAGAAAAAAAAAAAGAGGCATTGTCTGCTTCCCACCTTCTGATAGAGCGGAGTCTTGCCTGCTCTTTTTCTGTTTTCAGTAACAGTGTAGCAAAATACAGTGTGTTTGTGGATTGCATCCCCATAGAGCAGGAAGAGGACATCAGTGGTCAAATTAGTGAAATCCAAGGGAATTCTGAAGCTAGCTGCTAATAACGTAGCAGAATCCATTTCTGAGTTCTGATAAATACACCCAGATTATATGAAAAATAACCCAGAGAAAAACTGCACGAGGAGTTTGCCACCTTTGCAGCATTTCTACAAATGGAAAACTGTTCTGAAACGGTAAGGGAATGTTTGGAAGCATAGCAGATTTCTGGCCACAAATCTAACTTTGGTCACGAGTACTCCTGAAGGCGGTCACCAGCACTAACGGGCAGCGGCTGGACACCGAGGCTGCACAGTCGGTGACATCAGGACTCAGCATCATACACTCGGGAAGACTTCAGCCTTTCTCTGCCTTTTCACAGAGGTCTAGAACAAGCACGCCAAGAGCTGCGGAGCGTCCCAGAAACACCTTCCCTCGGAACGGTTGGAAGAGCTGGTGGAAGTTTTAAAAACCACCAAACAACAGAAATGCATTTAATCTTCTTCACATTATGTTTAATCTCTAGTTAAACCTGGTCAAGTTAATTCTATCTAAATCCACACTGAAAAGCTGTTCTGATGAGAATAAGATTGCAGAACCAGCAAAGAGATGCTTTCACAGATATTCTAGACAAGACCCTTCAACATCCTTCCTGTAGCATCTGCTTAGCTCAAAGACCAGTTTTCAGCTGATTGGTGAAATGTTTCCTTGCCTTATTTATTTATTTATTTATTTATTTATTTATTTATTTATTTATTTA
>CABHPQ010132171.1:0-13611 GCA_902168405.1 Peromyscus aztecus | reverse complement strand
AGTGTTCTGAGAGCTGTCCCAGGCACACACATGTACTTACACACCCCCAATAGTGTTCTGAGAGCTGTCCCAGGCACACACATGTACTTACACACCCCCAATAGTGTTCTGAGAGCTGTCCCAGGCACACACATGTACTTACACACCCCTAATAGTGTTCTGAGAGCTGTCCCAGGCACACACATGCACTTACACACCCCCAGTATTCTGAGAACTGTCCCAGGCACACACATGCACTTACACACCCCCGGTATTCTGAGAACTGTCCCAGGCACATATATGGTCTCCTTTGAGCTCAGAGTAGTTAAGACACTTGGCCTAAACTGGGCAGTGATGGTGCATGCCTTTAATCCCAGCACTCAGGAGTCATAGGCAGGCACATCTTGGAGTTTAAGGCCAGCCTGGTCTACAGAGCAAGTTCAGGGACAGCCAGGGCTACACAGAGAAAACTTGCCTCAAAGGAAAAACAAAACAAAACAAGGAAGGATGATCAAAAGAGTGTACCAGGGAGGTTCCGCCACCGCTGCTGTTCTCTACTATTGAATGTGGTAACATAATTTTAGAGGACAGTTCTATGTAATTCATTTCAGTTTACCTTTGTCAAATAGCCAGTGAGTGACTGTAGTATACTAGGATACAGAACTGTGGACAGAGAGATGAAGGAACCAGTAAAAGACTAGTGCCCAGAATATACAAAGAATTCTCACAAATCAATAATAAAAAGGTCATCCAAGTAAAGCCAGCCAGCCAGGTGTGGAGCAGGCCTGTTATCCCAGGACATGGGAGGTGGAGGCAGAAGATCTTCAGTTTGAGGCTATTCTGTATTGCACGAGGAGACCCTCCTCAGAAAAGCAAAGCAAAAGAAAACCATGCAAGGGCCATGCAGACTGTGGAGATGGCTCACTTGGTAAAGGGCTCCCTGTGCCAGCTGAATTTGACAGTCAGAACCCACATGAAAATGCTGGGCATGGTGGCTTGCCTTGTTACCCAGCACTGGGGACATAAACAGGAAGACCTATGGGGCTCATTGGCCGGCCGGCCTAGTTGGAGAGCTCAGGCCCAGGGGACACCTGTCTCAAAAAGACAAAGTGGGGCTGGGGACATGGGATATAACTTAGTGGTAGAGCCTTTGCCTAGCATGTCTGAGGCCCTGAGTTCAATTCCCAGTACAGAAGGGGTGGCGTACTGGGGAGATGACTGAGCAGAGTAAAGGTGGCCACCAAGCCTTGACCTGAGTTTGATCCCCGGACCCACATGGTGGAAGCAGAGGACTGACTCCCACAGCCTCTGCACGCCAGCAGCCCGTGTGCACACAGTAAACAGGTGTGACTTTTTTCTCTTTGAGATGGGGGCTCATATGTAGCTCTGGTTGTCCTAGAACTTACGTTGGCCAGCCTAGCCTCAAAGTAAATTTTTTTATTTTTATTTTATGTGTTTGAATATTTGCTTGCATGCGTGTCTGCCCACATAGGGCAGAAGAGGGTGTCAGATCCTCCTTGGAACTGGAGCTGGAGTCAGTTGTTAGCTTCATATGGGTTCTGGCATTCGATTGTTTTTTTTTTGTTTGTTTTGTTTTGTTTTGGTTTTTTTTTGGTTTTTCGAAACAGGGTTTCTCTGTGTAGCTTTGCGCCTGGAACTCACTCTGTAGCCCAGGCTGGCCTCGAACTCACAGAGATCCGCCTGCCTCTGCCTTCTAAGTGCTGGGATTAAAGGCGTGCACCACCGCCGCCTGGCTTTTTGTTTGTTTTTTTAAGTCAAGTGATAACACTTGAGGACCAGTACCCAAGGTTGACCTTTAACCTCCACGTGCCACACATCTGTGGGCATGAATGAGCATGTGCCCACGGAGCACGGTAAGGGCTGAAGACATGGCTGTGCTTGCTGCTCTTCTGGAGGACCTGAGTTTGGTTCCCAGCACCCATGGGTGGCTTGCGACTGCTTGTAACTCCATACTGAAGGGATCGATGCCTTCGTCCTCTGCAGGCTCCTAGGCTCACGGACCCACACGCAGACTCCTACCTATACACATAATACAAAAATACAGTCTTTTAGAAGGTGGTATGGCTCAGTGGCTAAGGCGCTCGCCCCCAAACCTGAAGAGCTGGCTTTGCCCTCCAGGACCCACACGGTGGAGGCAAAGAAATGACTCAGGCATGTTCTCGGGCTGACACACACACTGAGTGTGCATACATACAAACAGTAAATGTAAACGCCGTAGTTAGGCTAACAACAGGCAGCCCACTGAAAATCCCATCAGGAGCGCCACAAATGTGTAAAAGGGCTTGGCACCATTGACTTGCCAAGTGCAAAAGCAGGCCTACAGCAAGAAGTCAGGTGGTGTCTCCCTGCCCAGCACTGCCTCAAACAGGTGAGGGCCATGGGGTGGGGCTTGTGTTCTCCTGGGAGATGGCCCGTCCTGCCTTCCTCCCTCAGCCACACAGGACACTCACTCATCAACATGGCTTATCTGTGGCTGCTCAGGGCCACCACTGGTGACACACAGATCTCTCCCCTCAGCACAGTGGACAAAGACATAAGATACCCATCCCAGCTGAAGGAGGGTACAGAGAGAGGAGCAGTGCAAAGGCCCTGAGGCAGCTCTGGCCTAACTGTGATGCTACAGAGGAGGCCCCAGTGACTGATGGGAAGGAGCTATAAAGTCAGGTGTGGGGCAAGAAAGTCGGGGGGACAGTGGGATTCCTGGGAGAGCAGAGCAGAGAATGAAGTGACATGAGGGTCATTGTGGCTGCTGTCTTGACAGGAAACTGCAGGGTAAAGGGTGCCTGAGAAGCAGAGGCAGCTGTAGTGTAGGTGAGTGGGGTGGGAATGGAGCGTGTGGGTCAGGAGAGGACTGCATGGTGGGTTGCGCAGGGAACCCTCTCAGGAAGATGTGGTCCAGCCAGCTGAGCGTTGGCTCCTCAGGAGGGAGAATCTGCAGAGCACGACAAGTCCCTAGGGCATGGGAAACTGAAGAAGATGGGCAGGAGTTGAAGGCAAGCCTGTGCCACCTGGTGTGACCCTGCCTCAAGATGATGAGATGAACTGAGCCAGGTGTGCTGATGGACATCCGTGTTCCCAGCACTCGGGGATCACAAGTCTAAGGTCAACCTTGGCTACATAGCAAGTTTGAGGCCAGCCTGGGCTACATGATCCCCGGTGAGGTGGGTGAAATGTCCCTGTGGCTAGTTGTCAAGGCCAAGGAGCTTCCTCAAGGGATTACAAATCAGACACCCTTGAGGGAGGTGTGGCTTTTTTTGCTTTGGACATGGGACTTGAAAATGAAGTCGGGCTGGGTGTGGTTCAGTGATTGTTTACCTGTGTGCAGAGGCCTGGTTCCATCCCAGCACTACCAGAAGGAAGGCTCTGCCTCCTTCTCCCTCCCCCACTCCCTCCAGCCACACTTAAAGATGTGCTGAGTGTGAACTACTTTACCTCAGGGCCTTTGTACTGTTCCCATCTACCTAGAACATTCTTATCACAGATGTTTGTGTGTGGGAGGTCAGGGAGGGGGTGTTCTAAAGATGGGACCCAGGGCTTCTCGCGTGCCAAGCTTCTTTCACTGCCGCTGGGCCACGCTCCCTGCTCCAGCACTACACAGTTCTCAGGGGACGGTCAACTCCAGCTGGCTTATTGTACCTCTTGTAAGTAATCAGAAAGATAGCTTTCTTCCAGAGGCACAGGGCACAGCAGGGGCAACTCAGCAGGCAGCCGTGGGTAGGGGTTCACCCCATTGGCCACCTTAATACCCACTGTGTCTGCAGCATAGTAAACAACCTGCAACTGGGTGTGGTGTTCCTAGTCTGGGGTCTGGTTTCTTAAAATAGAAC
Organism: Peromyscus aztecus; assembly: GCA_902168405.1. Classification (NCBI taxonomy): domain Eukaryota; kingdom Metazoa; phylum Chordata; class Mammalia; order Rodentia; family Cricetidae; genus Peromyscus; species Peromyscus aztecus. The sequence goes on along the minus strand of CABHPQ010132171.1, from coordinate 9,784 downwards.
AGGCCTGAGCATGGTGGCAGACGCTGGTAGGCCAAACTGCTTGTAGGCTGAGGCAGGAGGATCACTGGACCAGGAACTCAAGACTAAGCTGGACAATAAAGCAAGACCCTGACTCAAAATAAAATAAAGCTGGGTAGTGGTGGTACACATCTTTGATGCCAGCACTGAGAAGGGCAGAGGCAGGTGGATCTCTGTGAGATTGAGGCCTGTCTGGTCTATGAAGTGAGTTCCAGGACAGCCAGAACTGTTACACAGAACCCTGTCTTGAAAAACCAAAAGAAAAAAGAAAAGCAAAACAAGTCAGTAAGTAAAAATGAATAAAACAAGTGCATGAATATAGTACTACCCCAAATAGTTTGTTTGCAAAAGGGAGGGAGAAAGAAGGGGGAGGGGCTGGAGAGATAGCTAGCTGCCGCTCGAGTGTGAAGACCGGAGTTCTGATCCCGGGACCAGTGTTGCTGGGGCTTGATGGCTCCCAGACTAGCCAAAGAAAAAAGAAAAAGGAATAGGTGGAAAGTGATAGAGAATACCATGTGACATCCTTTGACCTGAGCACAGGGACACAAACATACTGAAAAATAAACATGGTGAGCCACACTTCTTTTGGCGGGGTTGGGGTAGAGTGAGAGGATTTCTCTATACAGCTGTGGTTGGAACTCTAGAAGATCAGGCTGGCCTTGAAGTCACATAGATCCACCTGCCTCTGCCTTCTGAGTACTCACCTTCACACATGTGCGTGTATGTACAATATGTTCTTAAAAGGATGAAAACGTACAGGGCCATTTTTATGCTCAGCAGGTAAAGGTGTTTGCTACTAAATCTGACCTGACCTGACCTGACCCGACACTCAGGCACATGTGTGCCCTGGCACCTGTGTGGAGGTCAGAGGACAACCTTGGTCCTCAATTTTCACCTTGTTGGAGGCAGAGTCCACATACCAGACTAGCTGGCCTATAAACTTCTCAACCCTCTGTCTCCACCCTCACTGTAAGAACGCTGGGATTATCACATCTGGTGCTATGTGGGTTCTGGGGATTTGAACTTAGGTCTTCATACTTACACTGAGCTTTACCCACTAAACTCCCTGGTCCTTGCTTTTCAGACAGTAGTCACCTTGTACTCCAGCCTGGCCTCAAGCTCATGACAGTCCTACCTCAGTCTGAATCCATGCTGCACCCCTGTGCCTGGCTGGTGCTTTCTGCTCTTGCTGCATGTCCACTGCACCGTGTCAGGTCTTAGTCACACTGTTCTGCTGCTGTGAGGAGACACCATGACCAAGGCAACTTACCAGAGCAAGCACTATTTAAGGGCTTGTTTACAGTTTCAGAGGGCAAGTCCACGGGCATCGTGGTGGAGAGCATGGCAGCAGGCAGCAGGCAGGCATGGTGCCGGAGCATGTTCTGTTCAGAGGCAGAGGGAAAGACTGGGCCTGGCATGGGTGTTTGACTCCTCAAAGCCTACCCTCTAAACACATTACTCCACAAGGTCACACCTAATCCTTCTCAAAACAGTCCTGTCAGCCAGGGACCAAACATTCAAATAGATGAGCTTATGGGAGCATTCTCGTTCAGACCAGCACACCTGCTGTCACTAAAGACCCATCCAGCCTGGTGACGTTACCACCATGTCAGCTTTGCTGGTCATGCTGTCTAGGAGCTGCATTGCTCGGGAGAATTTTGCTCCAGTAATTACATTTCTGTGGCGATGTGTCACATGTTACTTCCTCTTAGAACTCATTGGCAGAGCTAGTCATCAGCCTGCCCTGTCCCCAGGGGCCTGCCAGGGGCCATGCACTCTGTGTTTTGTTTCCTCTGTGGTGTGCTTTATTATTGATTTATTGTTTCTTCCGTGTGCACATGAATGTGTGTAGGCACACGTGCAACACTGCACACCTGAAGATTAGTTAGATGACAACCTGCATCTTCTACCGTGTGGGTCCAGGGGACCAAACTCTGTGGCCCGATGGCAGCTGCTTTTGCCCACCAAGCCATCTTGCCAGTCTCCCACCTTGGTGTTTGAGACAGGCTCTCACCTGGGACTCACCAAGTAGGTTAGGCTGGTTTGAGCACTGAGGATCCTCCCTCCAGCTCTGGGATTGCAAGTGTATGTTACCATACCTGAGTTTTATGTAAATTCTGGGGATCGAACTCCATTGCTTAGAAGCACTTTGCTGACTGAGTCGTCTCCTCAGCCAAAGACTAAGAAGTTTTTTGCACATAGCATTAATGATCGCGGCTGATAGAAAAATGAAAGGAAGCTGAATGTGGTGGTGTCCATCTGTCTTCCAGCACTTGAGAAGCTGAGAGCAGGAGGTTGTGAGTTCTAGGCCAACCTGGAATATAGAGTGAGACCCTGTCTCAGAGAAATGAGAAACCAAGGGAGGTACCAGCACTGTGTCCTCCGGTCACTTACCTGTTTAAGTGGCTAGAGCAGGAGGCATTAAGAAGCTCTCATGGAATGAGGATTGAATGAGGTCACAGCAGGTAGTGTGGGGCTGTAATAGGTGTCAGCTGTTGTGATTACTGCTGTGGGGGTGAAGCTTCGGTCTGGTGCTGGGATGACACCTGGGGCTTTATCAGCCTGTGATCCTCCACTGAACTGCACCCCAGCACCTGGGTTCTACATAGAGTCAGCCCTTTACCTTCCCATTTGTTGTGGATGCCCAGCTCGAGTCCACTGCAAATGGAGCACACTCGGGCCAGGCAGACATGCTGGCAGATGCCTGTAATCCCAGCCACTCTGGAGCCTGGGCAGGAAGATTGCAGGTTCAAGGATCACCTGAGCAACTAAGAGATAAATGTCTCAAAATAAAAAGAAGCAGTCTAGGCATGTAGCGTGGGTACACAGGTACACAGCCAAAATCTAACCCCAGTATGGAGGGAGGAAGGAGAATTGGTGGATTCAAGGAGAGCCTTGCATCTGTGCTGAACATGGACAGAGTTTTTTGTTATTACCCCTTAAACGATACAGTGGATCAAGAGTTTCCATAGATTTGAGTCTGGAGAGCTGATTCTGGTGCATGGGAGGGGCTGCAGCTCTGTGGCCCAGCACTAGCTAAGTGTGGGGAAAAGAAAGTACACCCTCAGCAGAGTGCAAACACACACAGGTGTGACAGGATTCTGGAGGTGCCCGGAACCCTGTGCCTGGGACCCCAGAGTCATGTCATCAGGGCTGGTTTAAAGCTCAGTGGAGGAGCACCAGCCTGCACCAGGCCCCTGGGTTAAGGATGCCTGCTCTGCAAAACAGGACAATGTTGGTTGGTGTTGGTATCCTGTGGTGGCACCCAAGGCTGTTACTCAGAGCATGAAGCCCAATTCTCTTTCTGCAGGTCTTCTGGCCGAGTCCCCACTTCCGGCTGCTCATGCCACTGGGACTGGGGCGGAGGAAAAAGGCACCACCTCTGGTGGAAAATGAAGAGGCGGAGCCAGGCCGGAGCGGACTGGGAGTCGGGGAACCCGGGCCCCTGGGTGGAAGTGGAGCAGGGGAATCCCAGATGGGCTTGCCCCCACCTCCTGCTGCCCTCCGCCCCCGCCTCGTATTTCACACCCAGCTGGCCCACGGCAGCCCCACGGGCCGCATTGAGGGCTTCACCAATGTCAAGGAGCTGTATGGCAAGATCGCTGAGGCCTTCCGACTACCAGCTGCTGAGGTACAGGTGGGGCCAGGGTCCCCTGAGAGCAAGCCACAGGCCTGGGCAGCTGCTGAGGTACCAGTGGGGCCAGGGTCCCCTGAGAGCAAGCCACAGGCCTGGACTTGCATTCTTGTGAGCTGGGGCTCAGGTGCTCATGTTCCCCGCTGGCAGGCAGCCCCTGAATCTAGGAGGTATGGCTGCAGCAGGATACTAAGTTCCTATCTGGCCTTGAGAGACTTGTACGCCAGTAGGTATGTGGGGATGGGTTTCCCATCAGGCCTTGAGAGGCTTGTAACCTAGTAGGTTGTGTGTGTGTGGGGGGGTGCGGGTGCTGATTTCCCATCATGTCTGGAGTAGCCTGGTAGGTTGTGGGGGATTGATGGCCATAGGTGGCAGCTGGATTTCTATGAGGCATTAGGAGGCCTGTGCCCTAGAGCACTATGGGAGTTGGAGGTCAGGAGCAGCTCATATTTCTCCATGATGCACTGGAGGCATGACCCCAAGATAGAAGCAGAGAAGCCACAGTGAGGGTAACAGTGGGGCCGAGCATCAAGTGGAGACAGGTGGAAGGCTAGGTGGGAATCCAGACTCCTTCATTCATTCCTCAGCATCTATTTTGTGCTCACTGTGTACCAAGCTCACACTGAGTTCTTACCGGGACAGAGATCCTACTCATAACATTTGATGTACTGGTGGACCTTGCCCCAGCTCTGGGTATCACCAGGCCCTGGGATAGGTATCTTTTCCAAACTCCCCTCCTCCCCCAAGTTTTAGGAAAGGGGAGGGGGATGAGCATCTCGCCCCACCTCTGCAGGTGATGTTCTGCACCCTCAACACCCATAAAGTGGATATGGACAAGCTCCTGGGGGGCCAGATCGGACTGGAGGACTTCATCTTTGCCCACGTCAAGGGGCAGCGCAAAGAGGTGGAAGTGTTCAAGTCCGAGGAGGCGCTGGGGCTCACCATCACCGACAACGGGGCCGGCTATGCCTTCATTAAGGTGCCCGGGTGGGTGGCACACCCTTAGTCAGTGGTCAGGGTCTGTCATGGGACCTAAAGTGGAGCTTCCAGGGCTGATGCCTGCCCCTCCACAGCGCATCAAGGAAGGCAGTGTGATAGACCACATCCAGCTCATCAGCGTGGGTGACATGATTGAAGCCATCAACGGGCAGAGCCTGCTGGGCTGTCGGCACTATGAAGTTGCCAGGCTCCTCAAGGAGCTGCCCCGAGGCCGCACCTTCACCCTCAAACTCACAGAGCCTCGAAAAGCCTTTGGTGAGCAGTTCTTGGACCACCCACTGGGATGACCTTGAACTCTTGAAAATGTGGTTTGCAGTACTGGGAAACACCAGCAGGTGGCACCCAAGCCCGCAATACAAAGTGGAGACAGCCCCACCCTACCCTAGACTTGGGTGCTGGCTGGCAGCCTAGCCTGAAGGAAGTTGCCCCCACACCTAACTTCCAGGAGCTATTAGCCCAGCCAAGTGCCCCCAACCCTGGCCAGCCCCCTCAGCCTGGAGAAATGAGGCTTGGCTGCCTTGTGCAACTCCCATGTCCTGCCCCCGTTTCTACCTGGCTTCACTAACTCTGAGGAATTGGCCTGAGGCGCCCCTGGTGTGGGTAGATAGGACTGATCTGGGACCCAGCAGTTATACCCACGCCTTCCCAGCTCTCGCCCCTTCAAGTAGAAGTAGAAGCTGCCCTTGATTCTCTTCTCTCGCTTCTTTTATGCTTGACCCCGCTGCCCTCTCCATTCATGCCAAGTCCTGTCCTGGAATCTGGCAGAACTTGGGAGATGGTGAGAGGGGCTGTGTAAGCCTAGCTGCCCTGTGCTGTGCTGACTGTGCTGAAATTCCCATAGATATGATCAGCCAGCGTTCAGCGGGTGGCCACCCTGGCTCGGGCCCGCAATTGGGCACTGGCCGAGGGACCCTCAGGCTGCGATCCCGGGGCCCTGCCACAGTGGAGGATCTGGTAAGTGAGCCACCTTTGGCCAGTGACAACATTCTCATTACCTGAAGGTCTCTGGACACCTGCTTAAGTTTACCTCCTCCCAGCTTTGGGACCTTCCTTGGGCAAGTGAGACTTGGTTTTCACTTGGTAAAATAGAAGTCTTAGTACCCCCTTATCAGAGTGAACATTAGTAACACAGACAAAAACCACAGCCAGGCATGGAATCTCAGGCAACTTAAACCACAAGAGCTTGTCACCAAAAAGAAAATATGTGAAAGCCAGCCCAGTGTGGGCATGCACCTGTAACCCTAGAGACCTGGGAAGCAGAGATAGGAGGGTTTAGGGTTCAAAGCCAGTTTGAGCAATGTAGAAAATGTCTCAAAATAAGACCAATAATATCTGAATGTTGGGACTGGAAAGATGGCTTAGCAGTTTAGAGCACATGTTGCTCTTGCAGAGGACCCAGGTTCAGTTCCAAGCACCCATAGTAGGTGGCTCACAACCACCCATTAACTCCAGCTCCAGGGCATCCAATGTCCTCTTCTGACCTCCATGGGCACACACATAGTACACACTCCTACACATAAAGTAAGTAAACGTAAAAACCTAGCTGGGGGTGCAGCTCTTGGTAGAGCTGTTGCCTAGCATGCATGAGGCCCTGGGTGCTGTCCCCAGCTCTGTAGACATCCACTGTGTATCACAGCAGTTCTGCTGACACTGCTGTGCTGTCTTGTCCCCTCCTCCACAGCCATCGGCCTTTGAGGAAAAGGCCATTGAGAAAGTCGATGACTTGCTAGAGAGCTACATGGGGATCAGAGACACAGAACTTGGTGAGTGGGGACCCCGATGCCTGGGAGGTGGGAACAGGCTTCCAGGGCTCACCCAGGCTGAGGTGAAGCGGCACCTTTCGTCCCTCATATTGTCTGTGTCTCCATCTTTCTCCTCCCTGACAGCTGCCACCATGGTGGAGCTGGGAAAAGACAAAAGGAACCCAGATGAACTGGCAGAGGCTCTGGATGAACGGCTCGGTGACTTTGCATTCCCAGATGAATTCGTCTTTGATGTCTGGGGAGCCATCGGGGATGCCAAGGTTGGCCGCTACTAAGACTGGAAATGACCTGGACCTTGAGATAACGTGGGCGTGGCCTGGCTGGGGCCTCCAAAAGGGGTGCCACAGCCACGACCTGAGCATCCAGCTTAGGCACATAACGCAGCAGCCTGGGGATGGCACGGGGTAGAAGTGGCCTGTGGCCCTAGCCCCACTCTATCACCACGGTGCCCAGCCTGGTTAGGGTCCCCGGCCAACCCCTGCCGGGTTCCCCACCTACCTCAGTAAAGTAAGCGCATGGGGAGGTACCAGCACTGGGCAGCCACCTCTGTCCCCAACACTTTGGACCGTCAGCTGGCAAACTGCCCCTCTGTCTCCCTGGACCTCAGTTCTATTTGGGGTCATGACTTCCCTACTTTACTTTTTTGCTTTGTTTTTTCAAGACAGAATCTCACTATGTAGCCCTGGCTGTCCTGGAACTCACTATGTAGATCAGGCTAGCCTCCAACTCACAGAGATCTGCCTGCATCTACATTACCAGTGCTGGGATTAAAGGTGTGCACCACCACGCCTAACTCTCCCTACTTTCTTGACACCAGAAATGTAGAAAGGGGGCACAGCCCCCCTACTAAAGGCAATAAAACCATCCCCTTTGGCATCTCCCACCTGAGAGGAGTCCTCTAAGTTGGGTTCTGTTACCTCCCATTGAGTGGACACTGCTGTGAACCCTGGTCCTTCGGCATCTCCCTTAGCCAGTGCCAGAGGAGGGGTGAGCGAGGCGATGGAGGGGTGAGCAAGGCGGTGGCCCTGTACCCTCTCTCTCTGGATGTAGAGACTCCTCTGGGAGCTGTTTGACTTTGGGATAGGAGGGGTGGCCAGGGAAAGAATGCAGCAGCTGAAATCTATCTCCTGGATCCAAATTGAATTAGGAGTTGGCTGGCCCACTACCCCCTCCCCCTGGCTCTAGGCCATCTAGCTTCCAGGCAGTGGTGGAGATTCTGGCTTACTTGAAGTTCAGACCTGGTTCCCCACTCACCAAGGCCGCACATGCCCCTCTCGTACAAGGAGGCAGCAGTCAGCGCCTCTGTAGGCAGCAAGGCCTGCTGCCCTGTTGCAGTACCCTGGTTGAGGCTGGCTGTGCTTTGGGCACAGGCATCCATGGCACAGTGCTTCACAGGGATATAAACCTGCCAAGCTTGTTTTGACAGTCCATTTCATCCTAGGATTTAGGGAGATCAAGGAAAGGGTGGGGTGGGACCCTGGCCAGACCTGGAGAGAAGGGAGGCAGTTAGAGCAAGAGAAGCCAGACCAGAGGTCCCTCTCCAGCGCCCAGGAGGAATGTTTGGGGGTGAGCGCAGCGGAGATTCTCACTGCAGGAAGGCTGAGCCGGCCTGGTCCCTGATTCCAGGCAGGAGATGAGTAGTCTGGACACCAGACATTTATGTGCACGAGCACTATGGACAGCCACTGTCGGGATGACTTGCCATCCCTGATCACTGAGGTCGCTTTTCAGTACTTACGGTGGAACCCATGGCCTCACACGTGCTAGGAATGTGCGCTATCACTGAGTTATGCCTCAAGTCCTCCGTTGGGGTCTTGCAAGTCTCTGATGGGAGCAGCTGGGAGTGTGTGGCTTTGTTGAGTGGAACTATGAGTAGTGGATGGTTGGTTGGTAACCACGTTGAACCAGGGTTGTGACCATTATGGGTAAGCATTGGGTCCTCTGAGTTTCAGGGAGCTGTGGGGTGTCCAATGTGTGTATGGGTCTCAGGTGTATCCTTATTTGGGGGTCGGGGTAAACAACTAGGTTTTAAAGAGTGTCTAGAGATGTGATTATGTGGCTCAGGTGGGACAAGGTCTGGGTGCCCATGGGCATTGGTTTGGAGGAATATCTCCAGGAAGTGTGTGCTCCAGGACTGCAACAGACTTACAATGCCAAGTGAGATTTACACCCTATGCTAAGGTGTGAGCGAGCATCAGCTTCAGGGGGTCTGTATTTGGGAATATTAAAGGAGTGGATATTAAAGTCAGCATTGGTGGGAGCTATCCAGTGTTTACTTGCCATCATGACCTGACAGTGACTGCATGTTCCCCTTCTCAAGTGAGGCTGTAGCTGTGGGTGCAGGATGTGGCTCAGGTGCCCTAAGAATTGCTTACTCCACCTTAAGACAGGATGCAGATGCTAGCCTGGCTCCTCAGAGCCGATCAGCCATCTCTCTTTCTCCTAGGATGACTCCCTGTTGCCCTGGTCTGGGCTGCTCACCTCCACCCCCACTGTGACATCCAGAAAGGCTTAAGGGCAGGCAACATTGCCAGGTCCCGTCACACAGCCAGCTCCAAAATCCTCAAGCCCAATGGGGACAGCACCCCACCCCCATGAGAGTGCGTAGACCTCCCAGCCTGCCCCAGGCGATGCTCACATTTTCCAGTGTTTAGATTTTATCCACTTTATTAATGAGGCAGGCAAGAGGCCCGGGTGAGGGTGTGGGGGTTTGCTTCTGCCCTGATGAGAGGAGGGGGTCACAGACACCAGACCAAGTCAGAGAACCTCAGTCCCTGGTGGGAAGAAGCTGGGCCCAAGTGGCCCTGACCATTGCCAGGAGCAGAGGTTTCGCCCACTCAAGGCTCCCAGCCCTAGCGGGCAGACATGCATAGGGTGGAGCAGCCCCTGGAGGCCAGTGGGGTGCGGGTGGAGGCGGCACAGAGCCGAGGAGCCGCCCCAGGAAGAGGGAGCGGCCTGCCGGGAGCCAGGGAGCAGCTGGCGCGGGCAGCAGGATCCTAGTTCCGGGCCATGGGGACCCTGCATCCTGAGCAGCACTGGGTAAGAAGTTGGGACTTGAGGGTCCACAGGCAGGGAAAAGGAGAGCATTGAAAGATGGGCTATGGCCATCCTGGGCTCACTGTGTTCATGGCTCTCAGCCCAAGGCTGTCTGTCTATCCTTTAGGTCTGCTTTAGCCCTCTCAACTAGAAAACGAAGAACGAGCCAGAGGCTGGTTCACATAGGAGTATGGGGTGGGCATCTGAATGAGGCAATGCCATACTGCTGAGAGATTGCCATGGAGACAGGTGTAACTCTGGCAACAGACATGGGACTCTGGGGAAAGAGGTGGGTCCTTGGAGTCCAAGAGCACCGAAGAGATCAGAGATGGGT
>CABHPQ010132170.1:893-12111 GCA_902168405.1 Peromyscus aztecus | reverse complement strand
ATTTGGACATGTAAAATCCTCTATAGGTTCTTGATTTTGAACTCTTGGTACTCAGGCAGGGGAGCTATTTTGGAAAGTTGTATACATTTAGGAGGAGGGACTGCGATGAAGGAATTGAGTCACTGGATATGGGTCTTTAGTACTGTGTTATCTCTGGCAACTTCCTGTCCAGTTCTGTGCCTCCTGGTTGGTTATGAAGTGAGCCACTCTCCTAAGCCACATAATGTTCTACCCAAAAGCACCAGGCCAAGAGATCATGAATTGAACCCTGTAAAACTTAAGCCAAAGCAACTTTTTCCTCTTTTCAGTTATTCTGTTGGTTAGTTTCTCACAATGACGAGAAAGTAAGTAACCCTGGGATACAGGAAAGAGCATCCTGTTCCAAGATTAGACTCTTGCAGCACTTTTGAAGGTTCACCAGCTGACTCACTAGTCCAGTAACACTTGACAAATGCAGGAGAGGGGGAAAGGAATCCGAGGCATGGTGGGGGTGTGGGCAGGAGCTCTGGCCCTCACAAAAAAGAGGTGGAGAATATGGCTGGGGGGGGGGGGGTGAGACTTCAGAGGATTTGATGATAATGACAGAAAGACGTTCTCTCCTGATTGCTTCTTCCACGTGAAGTAAAAAGAAAGCTCCCGTGGGCACAGTGGAGCACTGGTGGAGACTAACCAGGCTGGGAAGTGGACTAGTTCTCAGGGTGTCAGTAAATGCTAAAAGTTCAAAGAAAGGCCAGTTAGTGAACTAGTGTTTGTTTGTCCAACCACACCCACTGCTTAGACAAAAACCGGAAAAAGGACAGTAGCCGCTGGGTCAGTCATCTGCTAGAAATGCCATAACAAGGACCATGTACTGGATGGCTAAGCCAAAGAAATTTATCTCTTGCAATTCTGGAGGCTGGAAGTTCAAGGTCAAGGTGTCCGATGGTTGGTTCCTTCTGAGACCTCTCCACTTGGCTTTTAGACTGTCCCTTCTTCTGTGTCTGTGTTAGCTGAGGAGGTCTCTCTGTAACAGCCTGTAACCTAATTTCCAGTTTGTATGAAAACACCAGGTGCTGGGTGTGAGCCCTCCCTCAATGATCTTATTTTAATTACTTCTATACAGGTAATTGAGCTGTCTCCTCAGAGACACTGCGGTTAGGGCTTAGAGCTAAGAATTGTAGGAGTCACTACAAAACCTACAGTCCCTCACACTGGGTACACACTGAGAGCAGAAAGGTTGAGCAAGGATAGGACTTTAGTAGTGAGTCATGGCTCCTAAGTCCTACAGAAGCTGAAGTAAGAGCAAAAGGAAGATGAGAAACAGTGAGAACGAGAGACCGTACAAGATGTCACTGCCACGGTTATGATGGGACTGACTGGACGTCTAAGCTTGTGTGACTTCATAGGTCAAACTCAACATTGAGTTCCTCCTCTAACCTACATTCTTCCTGGTCTTCTTTATTTAAGTAATAAGCATCAATATCCTGGACACACAGCTGCTCAAGCTGAGAACTTCCCTCTCCCTCACCACACAAAACCCTGGGGAGGTTGGTCCCTGTTGTCTGCAAATGAGTCACGAAATACGATGCTCTTGCTCTCCTCTCCAACTCAATCCCCTCTCCTTTTCACCTCAGAGTGGCCTTCAACTCTTTTCCCAAATCCAGCCTGCCCCATCTCCATGCATTCTATGCACCACAGCGGGGGTGGGGGGGTAGGGGGGTGCTCCAGATGTCATTTTTTACAATATAATTTTCCCAACGTAACTGTTTTTCTCACTTCCCAGTTTGTTCCAGACACTTCCTACAGCATGTGGGCCCCCTCTCATCTCATCCCTCTTCCACAGTCAACTTGGTCCCCAAACTCCATGGTCCTCCAGTGCTCTTGGTCTTCTCTGTCCCCAGTCAGCCCAAGCTCTCCTTGGCCTTTGACCTTCACAGGTGCCATACGCTGCTGAGTCATCAGTCTCAGTACACGTCATCTTACAACTCCAGCCCCAGGGAATCTGATGCCCTCTCTGACCTCCACAGGCTCCATAAACACATATAGGCTCACACACACACACACACACACACACACACACACACACACACACATAAATAAAAAAATAAACACGTCTTTGAAAAATTAGCAATAATCTTTGTAAAGGGATGGTTGTGGTTGGGGGCATCAGATTCCCTGGGGCTGGAGTTATGAGATAACTGTGAGCCATCCAAAGTGGGGTCTGGTGTGTGAACTCAGATTCTTTCAAGCACTCTTAACCACTGAGCCATCTCTCTTGCCCTAAGGATTGTTTTTGACAATAAATATGATACAGACACATGGAGCAGAATGATAGATGTAGAAAATAATTTTTTCCTTCCTTAGCCTTTTCTTATGCTAATGAACAAATAAGACACATTTACATATATATATACATATATACAAACATAGACATGTGCATCCACACATATATAGACAGATCTTCGTTACATCACAAAAGCGTAGCATGTTCTCTTGGTTACTTGGATTTCTTCCCATGCTGCTTACAGTGACAGCATTCAATAAGTTGACTTCTGCACCGAAATCTTTTCAATGGTCTCTGATATTCCAGTACCACCACAGTTTGCTTAACTAGATCTATATTCATGGGCACTTAGGTGATCTACATCTCTGTTACTATATTAAACATTACAGTATACATCCTCGTGTTAAAATATTTTTCTATATCCAAGTGTATACATTCTCCAGATCATAGACTTTGTGGGTCAAAGGGTATGAAGTATAAATACAATTTTGGAAGATATTGCCAGTCAAAAAGATTGTACCAATTGACATGTACACTGTGTCTAGAATGTGGGTTTCCCGACATTCACATGAGTAAAACTGTTATTTTCAATGTCTTCCTTTCTTGTAATTAATCCTCAATGATTTGAGGAAATGTTGGCTTTTAGTTCCTCTTTCTGTTAATATAACAAACATGGAAGAAAATGAACCCAGAAAGGAGCCTGTAACCCTTGACTTCTGCTAATTCACTTGGTTTGTGAGCGCTCTCAGTTTGCATTTTATCTTTCTGAAAGATGGCCACAGTGTCTGACACTGATACAACATACTTAGAGGAGAAAAATACATCTGCACAAAAACTGTCCATCTCTTCCACCCATAGCATACTGCTGTAATATGACTGGGGCTTGGTTCCCTTCATCTTTTCATCTGAAAAAACGGTCCCCATGTTGCATCTAATCAAATTGAAGTAGGGGCTGATGGGAGAGAATCTACACACCTAAAATGGACACAGTCTTGTTATGATGAACTTATTTGGACATAGTTAACACACTGAGACTCAAAGCATAGCCTATTACAGTATTCATTCATTCGTTTAATGGACAAATATTGAGGACCCACCACATGCAAAGCACTATGTTAGGTGCTGAGAGCCCAGAAAAGGAGCTTTGATCACTGTGTCACACAGTGAAAAACACAGACTTTGTGGTCAGGTAGGAGGGCTTGGCCTTTCCAGCACATTATAAATCTGCTCTGAAGCACAGATGCCTCTTTTGTATTATGAGATTAATCTTGGGACTCCATAGAATTCCTTCGCTAGGTACCACCTCCAACACGAGTTCAAAGAGTAAGCTCGGATGCTGCAGCAGCTGGCTGGCTGGCATGAGGGATGCCAGTAAGTCCCAGCAGCTTTAAGAGAAGCTTAGAGAAGACAAGCTACTACCTTAGGCTGTGGATAGCAAGCAAAGCTTGTAGAAGAGGAGGATGGGCGTCTAAACACAGCCTCAAGCAATGGAGTGGATCCGAGGATGCCTTGGGGATGGGCAGAGGAGTTACTCATGCAGGCCATACATAATACTCATCAACATTTTGATATCTCTCTATTTAGCATTTTTTAAATTATGAAGCCAGAGGATCATGAAGTCTGCTGTTAATTGTGTCCCCTAGAAATGACAGCGAAGCAAGTACTCATGATACTGAAACAATATGGCTGACTAAACAAGACCTGAATAACAACAGTGTAGATAGACATGATATCATGGAAGGAGGAAATCTCATGGGGCTCTATCTCCAGACAAAGAACTACAGGCAGCTAAGGACTGTCGAGAGAGGGAGAGTTAATTTTCCTCAGGGAGGAACTCCTTACCTGGCTATACAATACAAAGCAGTCAGCCCAAAATCATATGCATGCAAAAAACACTAAATAAACTCAGCATGTTGTACTTATATATTTTGTGTGTGTGTTTGTGTGTAAAACAACAAAAAAACAACAATAATAATAATAATAATAATGAAGCTGTGAGTTTGGGATGGAGTGTGGTGTGGTGGGGGGAGGAGATGGAGGGAGGAAAGGGAGGATATGATGTAATTATATTTTAATTAAAATAAAAAGTGAAAAGGTAGTTATATGCTCTTTAACTATACATATTTCTGAATGTGTGTGCTGCACATATGGTCCCTACTGGGCATGTTTCCCCTCTGAAACAGAAGAACCCAGGTTCACTCTTCAGTAGCTCCTTGAATATGAGTGCCCTATACAGTCTCTGCACCTCCCAGGCTGGCTGTAAAAACATGCACATGAAGAGCAGATACACCTCCTGGGTTAAGTTTCCAGAAATGGGTGGCGCCTCTCGTCGGTCCTCTCACTGGCAGGTTCCTCCTCTAGGACAGGGCCATTGCTTGCCTTGGTTCACAAACCATCCCAAGAACACTGCGCCCCCAGTACCAAGACAGTGCCCAGCACTGCCTTGCCCAGGCAATACCTGTGGGAAGAAGTCCTCTCTCACTGCCTAGCTCACGGCACCGGGTTGAGCATTAGTCCACAAATCCAAGTTCTTCCTCAGTTCTCCGGCTGCAGTCCGTCTGATGACAAACACCTGCTGCTGTTCATCTGCTGAAAGTAGAGCCGAGGGATGGGGAAGATGGAGATGCTACAACCAGCTGCATAATTATCAGCTTTTCCTCCTTCAACAATGATTGCCAGCATCTTAGAGTGTCGAACACCTTGCGAACAATAAAGCCAATACAGAAACATTTTATGAATGGTGGGTCATAGGCAAGACACCAGAGACCTTGAGTGGACAAGCTGACTGTGCCCTTGAAGAGGATTTATGGTCCAAAGTGGACACTTCTGAGGACATTCTTGGGTTGTGGCTCCTGGCAGCTGTGAGGAGCTGTTTGTGACCTAGGAAAGCTCAGGGCTGATCGTTTTGCTTGGTAGGGATCTGTCTCTTCAGCATGTTTTGTGCATCTTTGAATCAGGAGCACCATGAAGAGACGCTGAGCCTCACAAACAACAGGAAAGCCTCTTTACTGACCCTATCAGGTCACAACCTTGGCTTTTATTTCTAGCAGACTGAAGAGGACAGCCAATGTTTCTCCTCCCACATCCTGGAACTGAGCAAGGCCCAATCTCCCAGGCACTTTTTTTTTCTAGATTTTCAATGAAACAAGGGTAAACAGGACTTGACACAATGCCTCAAAATATTTCCAATTCACTGAGCCTCCTGTTCTTCCTTGTAGGATGCCTGTTTATTTGATATGAGTAGAGCTCAAAGTTCATGAAAGCCAATGTAGCCACTTCCTGGACAAGCACTAACCTCAGCCTATGTAATTCAGTGGCATTTCAGATCCCTTTTCTCCACATCCTCTCCCTAGGCCTTTGCTCTCCTGAACCTTCAGATGACCCCTTAGATGCACTGCCTGTCTTGACAAGTTTTATGGTTTTCCCTTATGGGCAGCAAGATCTTGTCATGTGTTCTCATGCTTACCCCATACTCCCTGAATTCTTGAAAAGATGAACTTGTTCTACGTATTTGGGTGTTTTGCCTGTACATATGTGTTTGTAGTGCCTGGGGAGGCCAGAGAGCAGTGTTAGATGCCCTGGAACTGGAGTTACAGACAGCTGTGAGCTACCATGTGGGTGCTGAGAACTGAACCCCAGGCCTCTAGAAGAGTGAGTGCTTTCAGCTCCTGAGCCATCTCTTTAACACCCATCCTGGATTTCTGGAAGTTTCCCCTCCTCCACAAGTCTGTGGATGGACACCAAAGCAGTCTTTGTTTCAATTACGTCCCTAGGGACTAGAAACTCACAGGTATCTAGCAGGCACTACAAAACCATTAACAAATACACTTCATTGCAACATTATTTCCCCCTTCTGTTTACTTACTCACCCTATTATTCATTAGCTATTTATTGAGTGTTTACTCTCTCATATGAGCTGTTTTAAGTACCAGGTATCCAAAAACCAAAAATATTTAGTCTGTAGTCTAATAGAGGCAGACATGTCATAGACGCACTCAAAAGTAAGCCATACATAACACAGTGATGAGAGTCAGAAGACCAGCTGAACAGGGGATGGAATATGGAATTGGAAGATTGGGCCTAGAGAACCGAGGAAGGTCTCACGGGGAAGGTAGTATTGAGTAATGGTCTGGAGAAGGTGAGGTCGTCAGGTAACACAGACATCCAGAGCAGGCGAAAGGACGGAAGTCAGAAGAAAGCCAGGCGTGCTGAAGGAGCAGCAAGGGGTTACTGGAGGACCCTGGGGCCAGGATCCAGGGAAGAAGAGTGGGAGCCAAGAGCAGGGATGCCCCTGCCTGGGTGTTGGCAGTGAGTGGCAAGCAGACGCATACAGAGGAGTGGCACCTACTGACTTAGGGTTTATTAGAATCCTTGCTGAAAAGCAACAGAAATGGAGCCAGAAGCAGAAGCAGCTAGATCATTTAAGAGTCTGTGGTGTCTGGATCTCGACAAGAGATGATGGTGTCTCGAACTGCGTTAGCTTGAATAGATTTGATTAAATTCTAGGTGTTGCTACAAGGACTGGCTGCTGGAATAGACAGTAATGTCAAAGGCAACCATGATTTGGGCTTGAGCAGCTGGGAAGACAGAGATGATGTGAGCAGCTGGATGATAAAGATGTCGTTTGCTGAGTTGAGAAAGACTGAAAAAGGAAAATCTATTTGGTGACCAAGTTTGGGAAGCCCATGACTTCCTCAAGTAAAAATGTTGAGAACACAAACACTTATGCTAGGCTTTACAAATATTAACCTGTTCAGTTCCATAACAAGTTCAAAAGACAGTGGGTGCTTGTGGATCTGAGTGAGGTCGTGAGAGAAAGACTGACTCACCAGTAGCTGGTCGAGCAGGAAAACTGGGATTTAAACCCATGGAGTGTTTAAACAGAGTAGCTGTTCCTCTACACTATGCCACCTTGTGGCTGAGCACAGGGAGGCCACACACACACACACACACACACACACACACACACACACACATACACACACCTGGATCTTCGTTCTAACAACTAAAATCCTAGCATTACCTTTCAGCCCATTTCTGAGTCTATCACTTGGTCAACGGCTAGAGTGTGATGGATATGTTAAATATGAGCAAATCTTATAGCCTGCCCTTGGAAGTGGAGCCCCAAGTGGATTGTGGGTAAGGGAATATTCCCTGGAGGAAAATCAGGTTATGGACACTAGAAAAGGGTATCTGATGCTGAATATCATAAAGAGCAGACTCATCAATGTCAAATGTAGCCCCCCTCATGGCACATGCACTAAGTTTACACATTAGCCACTCTGTACATGCATGCACAACCCACTTTGAACACCAATGCGTGCCAATGTTTTTCTCAACAGATCCTCTTATAAGATGTTTACTTCATTTCTGGGGATATTTATGCTTTCCATTCTTACATTCACCACCAAAGGTTGAAGGTCAAATATCTTAGCTGGAGAATTCTGGAATAGCTGAGGAGCAATGAATGCTCTCTCAGCCTGGTATCATTTCGAAGCAAATTCAAAACAAAACAAAACAAAAATGAAATAAACATCATGAGAAAGTCCCAAATGGAATTCATTTGAAGACTTTTACCCTAAATATCAGTCACTGGTGTTTAAACTCTCATTTCAGCCATGAACTTCCTTTTAAGGCAGGTTTTTATATTCACAGCAAAAATGAGCAGCAAATAGGATTCTTACACATTCCTTTATCCTTCCACCCATTCCCCCTACCCATGTCCCCCATCCCCCCACCCATGTGAGCTCCACCCATGCCTCCCACCCATGCCCCCCATCTCCACTACCCATGCCCCCCTTACCCATGACCCCCTTACCCATGACCCCTACCCGTGCCCCCTACCCTTGCCCCCATCCATGCCCCCCACCCATGCCTCCCATTTCCCCCACTCATGCCCCCCACCCATGTGAGCTCCACCCATGCCCTCCCACCCACCCCCCCCCCCCCTCCCACGCCCTCCCCCCCATGCCCCCCCACCCATGCCCCCCACCCATGTCCCCCACCCATGCCCCCTACCCATGCCCCCCACCCATGCCCCCCACCTATGTGAGCTTGACCTATGCAAGCCCCTGCTAGACTGATTAATATTCATTATCACTTTATCTGAAATTAGAATTACCTAAGAGACATACCTCTGGATGTATCTGTGAGAGTTTCCAGAAAGATCTAATGGAGGAGAGAAGACTCACTCTGAGCGTGGGTGGCACCATCCATAGCCTGGATGGTCTGGAACTGAATTAAAAGGGAAAAAGAAAAGACAGGGAAAACGAGTCTGCGAATCCACATCTGTCTCTCCCATTTTTCGGACTGTGAAGGTAGTGTGACCAGCTGCCTCACACTCCTGTGGTTACATCTTCCGTCCATGGTGACCAGATTCCTTCCCAAGCCCTGAGTCAAAATGAACCTCCCCTTGCTTTAATTGCTTTTGTCAGAGCAACAAGAGAAGTCACTAAAACTCTGACATCAACATTGTCCACAAAAGTGGCTGGATGTGTTAATGAGCTGTCATGAATACGTTATAATCACCCCAAGTCTACTGTTTATACTCGAGCTCGGTCCTGTCACCCTACATTCTATGGGTTTGCACAAAGGTGTAATAATGTGTACCTGCTATTTATGCACTCCACCTAACCATGGCTGCCCCCTCAAACCTCAGGGAACCATTATTTTTCTTGATAGTTTTCTCTTTTCTGTAATATTACAGTTGGAGTTGTACAATAGGTTGCCTTTTTTAATTTTTTTATTTGGTTTCCCTCATGTGTATGAATATTTTGCCTACATGTATGTCTGTGGGCCACTTAGATGCTTAATACTCGTGGAGGCCAGAAGAAGGGGTCAGATTCCCTTGGAACTGGAGTTACAGTGAGTTGTGAGCCGCCATGTGGGTTGCTGGGACTCCAGCCCAGCCCTCTTAACTGCTGAGCCGTCTCCCCAGCCCCAGTAGGCTGTCTTTATAGATAGGTTTCTTGCTCAGAGCTATGCACTTAAAGACTCCCCTTTGTCTTATCCCATCCCACCTTTAACTTTTTATGACTGAAGAATGCGTTTCTTCCTGGCATTGTTTGGATATACCACAGCTTATTTTTCCATCATCTACTGTAGGATATCTTGGTTATTTTTTTCTCCTGAGACTAAAATTTTACCAACCCAATAAATTAGAAAATCCTGCTTATTTTTATTAAGTAGTCAGTAGTCAAAGTAAAACTTAAACTTGTATTTTAGGAAGACACACCTTCTTAAGCAAGGACAGGCTCTGCAGATAATTTTTTTCAAGTTGTAATAACAACTTTGGGTTCATGCATAACGGGAAAAATAATAATATGAAGGAAAAATTTATGTAACTTCACTCAGAAATAAATAATAGTAACATTAATATTTTGGTGTAAAATTTAATTTCTGGAAACTTAGGTCCTAGCATTCTAAGTTTACATTATAAATGTTTTACTTTCTATCTAGATGTCCCTCATAAGTAGAACTTTTCATTGTGAATGATCCTGTGTGGTTATTTATTTAATCACCATCTTGTTTTTGAATATTCCCAGTCTTTTGCTGTGCTATAGTTACATCCTAAATATAGCTTCCAGTAACTAACCCCTTATAGTTTTTTTTACAGTAATTTTCTGGAATTTTAATAAAAATGTTATTTTGTTGTTAGAAGAAAGGGGACAAAACTTAGAAGGAATTAGGAATTTTAAAATGTTCAAACCTTTACTTATTAAAAAATCATGCAGAAAAGAAGATGTAGCTTGATTTAAGGTACAGTAATTACAAGAGCATAAGGCCCTAGGATATGGCTCAGTGTCGGCACACTTGCCTGCCAAGCCTGAGGCTCTGAATTTGACCCCCAGCACTGAACAAAGAAACAGTTAAGAATCTAAAAGTCAAGGAATGTTAAGGATATAGTAAAATTGGTAGAGTGCCTGCCCACCGTGCAAAAAGCCCTCGGTTTGATTCCTAGTACCACATAAAACAGGATATGGTGGTGCACACCTGTAACCTCAGCACTCAGCAGGCAGAGATAAGAAAACCAGGAGTTCAAGGTCATCCTCAACTACATAGTAAGTTTAAGGCTACCTTGGATGATGTAAGAACTTGTCTCAAAATACGAAAAAAAAATCCACAGAAACATTATTGCTTCTGTTTTCAAATTTTTGTTTATTGCATATGCTTTAATTTTCATTTATTCCATATAGCAAAGTAATGCACCTCTTTTTCAAAATAATGGGAAATAACACCCATGATCACTGCAGCATTAGTCACAATTGTCAAGAAGCACAATTGAGGTGAACATCAGTGAATGAATGACTAGAGAAATTGAGGTGCATGTATACAATGGAACATTATTCAGCCACAGAAAAGGAAATACTGCTGTTTTTACCAGCACAAAATAACGTAGAGGACATTATGCAAGTGAGATATGCCAGGCAAATACTTTATGATCTCACTTACTTGGAGAATCTAAAAATCATTGAAGTCAAAGAGGTAGAGAGTGGGATAGGGGCTATCAGGAGCTGGGGGATGGGGGAGTTGGGAAATATTGGTCAAAAGAATCCGACTTTGACTTATGATATGAACATGTGTTGATCACTGGTGCTGATAGGCTCACTGATGATTTCATTTTGATAATCACGCACAGTGTGTGCTAAGTCAGCACTTTGCACACCTCAAGTATATCCAGTCTTTGTCTACTAAGTATTTTCTAATAGAATAAATTTTTAAAAATAGATAGGCAATGCTGGGGCTATCATTCAGTGACGGGGCTTGTCTTGTATGCAAAGCCTTGGGTCTAATCCCCACAACCACAAGGAAAAGGGGAATTACACAACATTACACAAAGCAGAGTAAAAATCACCATAATTGAAGGACCTTGAGACAATCACATTCATGCTTATTTTTCTAAGTGTGTGTGTGTGTGTGTGTGTGTGTGTGTGTGTGTGTGTGTGTGTGTGTGTG
>CABHPQ010132167.1:3915-22732 GCA_902168405.1 Peromyscus aztecus | reverse complement strand
AAAAACCAAAAAAAAAAAAAAAAAAAAAGAATTAATATAATAAAAAATGATCATCCTACCAAAAGCAATCTACATATCCAGTACAATCCCTTGAAGTTGAAAGGACAGTTTTCAGCTTTATATGGAAACTAAAAAAAAACCTCAGGATATCTAAAACAATTCTACTACAGAGCTATAGAAATAAAGACAGCATGGATTTTGTACAAAAACAGACATATTGATCCATGAAATCAAACTGAAGACCCAGACATGAATTCAAATGCATATGAAAATCTGGTTTTTGATAAAGCAGCCAGAAATACACAATGTAAAAGAGGGTGGCATTTTCAACAAATGGTGCTGGTCAAATTGAATAGCAGCATTAGAAGAATCCAAGTAGATTCATACTTATCAACCTGCACAAACTCAACTCCAAATGGATCAACGACCTGAAAGACCAGATACACTGAACCCAATAGAAGAGAAATTAAGGAATAGCCTTGAACTCATTAGCATAGGAAAAGACTTTCTGAATGGAACACCAACAGTGCAGGCACTAAGATAAACAATTAATAAATGGGACCTCATTAAACAGAAAAGCTTCTGCCCAGCAAAAGACACTGTCATTTGGACAAAACAGCAACCTTCAGATGGGATAAGATTTTACCAACCACAACTCCTATAGAGAGCTAATATTTAAAATATATAAATAACTCAAAAAACTAGATATCCAGAAAACATTTTTAAAATGTGGTAAAGATATAAACAAAGAATTCTGAAAAGAGGAAAGATAAATGGTTGAACAGTCCTTAAAGAAATGTTTGCTGTTTTTAGCCATTGGGGAAATAAAAATCAAAACTACTCTGAGGTTTCATCTTAAAGTTTTCAGAATTGTTAGGATCAATAAAACAAATGACAGCTCATGCTTGTGGGAATGTGGTATAAGAGGAACACTCTTTACTTCATTTTTCCTTATATGTGAGCTTTCCCTTGAAAGGTTGATTTTTGCTAAACCCTCAGTCTGGTTTCTTATAATTTGAAAACTCCTTTCCTTATGTTGTTATCATATGACATGTGAAATCTGATTGTGTTTTGCTAAACAATTACATCTTTTTCCAAAAGGAAACCACAGCAAAATGTATGTAAATTGCCACATATTAAAAATTCCTAAATAGTTCATGCCTTCAAGATTAAATAAATAACTAAAACATAACAAACTATAATCTAGAAGTCTTTATCTAAATAATGAGGGATATAATGACTTCATATAGAAAGTAGCAAATTTAAATAAAAAGTAAATAAATAAAATTGCCACCTTGCTTCACATATCTGTAAATGGAAGCTTACAGAAATGTATATAGACTCATTCCAAACTCTAGAGGTTGTTGAATTAGTTTGAGCCTCTTTATGGATCCTCCTTTTCTAATCTAGGTGTAACATATTCCCCAAAACTCACTGTAAAGGAATTAATGAGCAGCAAAAATGTGTGTGTAAAAATAACAAATGTAGGTTGCTTTCATTTCTGGTTAAAATCGCCTGTGTATGTGTCACACACTGAAGTATTTAAGGAAACCTAAAAGGAAAGTGTTTATCTAAACAAAAAAAAAAGGCAACTTCTGCAGCTTAAACACAAGCTATTACTGTTGCTTGGCATTACAAACAAAGAATAGACAAATATTGATGAAGATGGAATGACACTGTGGCATTCTCTCATTAAAAAAAGTGATCATATGGTATGCTCTCTCTCTGATAAAATGGAGACTATGGCAATAGATAATCCTTGGTAGTAATTGTAGATTTAGTTGAAATTTTCCATTAGTGATACACATTGTACAATTACAGTTCTGTATTATATATTCACCTTATACAATGAATGATTTCATTAACATAATTCCACACATACCCATAGAGTACATACATCATTTTTAGTACATACCATCCTCAATTGGCTCCCTTTTCATTTACATCATTTAAACTTATTGATAAATGTGAGTGTCATTTCTTCTACTATATTTCTGCATGCAATAACAGCAAAAATCAATTGAAAACATACTAATTAAAAATTTAGTATTCTATGGAATTCATAAATTCTTTTTAATAGGCTTAATACCAGTAGTAAGATTGGGCTTGAATGTGCTATATTTTCAAGATGGGACTAACATTCCTGATCCCTGTTCATCGGCACACAAATATTATTCTTACAGGTATGTGAAACCACCCTCAATTTTAATAGCTTTTATTTTTAATTTATGATAGCTATCCTAGTAATAGAATAGATAAAACTTATCCTACCCAGCAAAATGAATTAATTAGAATAGTATAATAGATAATCTAAATATAAAATTAGTTTTCCTTTTTTTCTTTTGATTTTTATAAACTTTTCTTAGTCTGTAGATGTCTTATAACTAAAATAGTATAATGATATTTTTTTAAAACTACTGAGTATTATAAGAAATCATAGCTTCAAATATGAATAAAAATATACGTGATTCAATCTAGTGTTTGGTATGAATAGATAACATAATCTTCCATTTAAAACTCTTGCCTAATTTATATGTCAGTGTGCATCAGAACCCCGAATGTGATTTTTCCTTCTTACATCAAATGCTTTTTCCAGTGCTGGACTTCAAATGAGAGTCGTGGGCATCCTCAGTGAGCCTATCGCTGCTCAGCTGTCTCCTTACTCACTTAAATGCTTCTCCTTCTGTGTCATTTGCATCTGGCTCTTCATCAGCCATCGATTTTCACTTCTGTCCTCTTTGCAGCCCCGGGGATGCGGTGTCTGATCTGTGTCAGATGTTCCATCTAGGAGTTCTTATATCCTTTCTTACTAGAATAATCTATCTTCTAGGTGCCCAGAGCTACGTCTCCCATGTAAACTAAATGTTTTCATGCCTTTATTTAGAGATGAACGGTGAATGATAATTAGCTAGTCTTACAAAACAGTAGAGAGCCTGTCTTTTCAAAGAAGACTTTTAACTGACATCAACATGAAAATTATAGGAAGTTCCATAAAATTGAATAAGTATAATATTCTGAAATGCTATTTTTCATCTTAAATATTTTTCTCTGTTAGGAGTTAAATTTTAATATACTGGAAATTAATGAGTATCACTGCATGTTTAAGCCATAGAAAACTGGATACTAAATGTAGAAAGCCTGATATGTCTCAGTGTAAAAGGAAACAGTAAGAGAATTTCAGTGAGTCACACGTGAAACCTTTACAGAAAGGGAACAAACAGACATATAAACTAATTTCTAAAAGCAACGGTAAGGGAATCATCAAGCCTACAAGTCAGATTTCAACAAAGAAAAACCATTTTTTTCTATTACAGAAAATTAGATAGTAAAAAATCTACCAGTCTTAGCTGTGAATTCTTGGAGCTTCAGTAATGACCAGAGTGCAAAAACATGTGCGCTGATGCAATAGTGCTGCAGGTCAGCCAGTTGTGGAGGTGATGTACTTGTGTTCTCCAGTCTCACAGTTGAGGAACTCTTAGAATTCTCTATCCAGGAAAATGCTCATCATGTTTTGATTCTGAAGTCTGTTGAAAACTAAAATTTAAACATTTTGGAATATTATAATTGATAAATATGCATTATCACTACCTAATAAATATGAATGCTATGAAGAACAAAGTGAGACCACTTTCCATGAAGAAACCCTGCTGATATCAGCATTTCCCAGTTGTTTGGGTTCCTATTGGCTAATATCTCCAATAACATTTTTCCCCTTCAAAAGTACATTGTGATTATATTTCCCATTAATAATAGTAAATGTGAGTATGATCAAAGTTTTCTCTTACAGGAACCATACCAATCAACTATATTCAGTGATGTAGAATATCAGGTTAAGATGTGTTACATTTGTTCAATGATGCAAAGATGTATTGCAATCTTTTATGTTGCATTTGTTTAACTCTATAAAACTGTGTTACTTTGCCTGCCTAAAACACCTCTGGTCTAACAAAGAGAGAGAAACAGGTGGGGCTGGCAGGCAGATACATTAAATAGGAGGAGAAATCTTTGCTCAACAGAAGAGCAAGGAGTGAGAAGAGAAGGAGAGGAGGACACTAGGGGCAAGCCACACAGCCACACAGTCAACAACAGAGTAAGATGGACAGAAATATATAGAGAATAAATAAAGGAAAAAATCACAGAGGCAAAATGTAGTTAAAGAGAAATGAGATAATTTAAGTGAGAAAAGCTGACTAGAAACAAGCCAAGCTAAGTTTGGAAATTCATTAGTAAGAATAAATCTCCATGTGTTTATTTGGGAGTTGGGTGGTAGTTTCCCAAAGTGGAAAAAACAAACAAACAAAACAAAACAAAAATAAAAAAACTACATTTTGGTGCCCAACATGGGGCATGAATTTCAACATAGGGCCTGAGAAAGCAAACAAAACAAAACAAAGCAAAACAAAGCACAGTTCCTTTAAGGAACTCTGTCATACAGCAGAGTACTTAAACAGCCTTCTTCAAGCTAAGTAGTAACAAAAATCTAAGCAAAAATGCCCACCACAGTGCAGTGAACTGGCATTTCAAAGCTGGAGGATTGAATGAAGTTCTTGATTTGCCTACCTCCTACCAGGCTGAAAAGCTTTAGGTTTGGCCCTCACAGCCCAAGAAGTGGGCAGAGCCAGCCATGAAAGCTCCAGCAGAGGTCCTAGCCCTGCTGCTCAGCAGTTTTTGCTCATGCAGACAAAAAAACAAAACAAAACAAAACACGAGAGATATGCAGTAAAGACACATTCAGGTGGATAAAACCTCTAAAAAGGTTACAGTGTTTTTACCAATATGAGCAGGCTTAAGATTGAAAATGGGTATAAACAGTCATAGAAAGAAAGCGTTTAAAAACAATAAAGTCAATAAAGAAAGAAGTAAATATTTAAAAAAAAAGACTAAGCCACATAGAGATAGGAAATACACAGGGAGTCTGGATCCTGTATGTTGCTGTATTGACCTTGAATTTTTTGATTGTTGATAAACAAACAACAGATGCTAAGAGACATGGGATTGAAAGATGGAATGCTGAAATAAACCATCTTAGATATTTTAGGAATGCCTTAACTCGCACAGCCTTGAGGCAGGGGGAGGGACTTGGACCTGCCTGTACTAAATGTACCTCCCCATGGGAGAAAATGGGGATAGGTTGGGAGGGAGAGGCTGGAAGGTTAGAAGCAGGGAAGAGAGGGATCTTTGGTATGTAGAATGAATAAAAACAATTTTCTTAATTAAAAAAATGACAACTTTAAAATGGAACTCAAATAATTCATTGTTTTGGAGAAGAGGTTAAGCTTTTCTTTTCACAAAAAATGAGAGGCTGTGGATTCTGTCAGGATTAACATTGATCAGGTTTGATTGAGGCAGACATCCTGAATCTTGACACGTGATATATATCATCAAAGGTTATAGTTGGTCTTCCTAGAACTTAGTCATTACCTCAATTTTCTTAGAGACCCCCTAAAAATGCCTTTGCCCACAGACAACAAGAAGCAGTCTAGAAAACAAAAAGTCTACATTCTCAAGAGATGGAATGGATGGTTGTTGGTTATTTGATGGGTTATGGATATTTGTTATAATTTAGGGGAATATAAGAATGTAGGATAACAAGACAACTATTAATCACAGATATTTTACAGTGGCATGGATTGTCATATACTGATAAAAAATTAAAGTTATTTCTGTTATTCTGTAGATATATATTTTTTATTTTTGTTGCATTGTACATACTGTATTGTTTCCACTATTGTTTAGGATATTGTGCTTACACAGCTCATTTGAAAATTCAATGTAAAATTAAGAAATTAGTTTAGTAGTTAATCTATAATAATCAAACTTGTGGTCACATTAGGTATGTTTTCAAGGTTAAACAGGTATAATTTAGACAGATAAATGATTTTCAAACACTTCAAATATCTAGAGAATATGGCATTTCTAAAAATAACCTAAGGATTTTTGTAACAATGAAACACTTTTTCTCCTGGCAACACCAATTTGCCACATAAAAGGATGATGGGTGTTGAAGAAACTCCATATGGAGTTTGCTTTCAAAGTTGCAAAGCTAGCCATTTGGACAAGAACTGCTCTTGCCTTGACTGCTAACTGTATGCTATACTAGATTGAACAAGTGCAGACACAGGAACAAAACTTTTGAACATTGCCAAGACAAAGCAGGATATTCCTTAGATTCCGGTTTCACAGAAGAATCTGCTAGATATTCTGCAGGACACAGATGAAAGTATTGACAAACTTTGTCAATATAGGGTGGGACAGTCCTTCAAATTCTCTACTTCACTGAAAAACCTTCCAGATATTTTATGCCTGTAGGCCAAAGATGGATTCCCCAACATTGGAGAAGAACTTTGGGTGACTATCCAGGCAGCCAGATCTCTACTGTTAGGTAACATTACATCCTTCCAGGGTTTTTGACGGAGTGAAAGACTAAATAGAGTTATAATTTTACTAAGTTATGGTAGAAAGTAAATTATATATAAAACTTTGGAATCATTAAGTTAAGATAGATAATGGAGTATTTTCTCTTAATTTGCTAAATACAAATGGACTTGTCTGAATATTATAAATGTAATCCTTACTTGATAAGTATTTTGTTGTATATAGTTTTATTATGTTAAAGTTAAAACTTTTCATTTTTATTTAGACAAAAAGGGAAATGTTGTGGAATATAAGTTTCAGATGTGTTCCTTTAATTTATGCTATGGAATATTTGTTTAATGATGCAAAGATGTGTTGCATACTTCCATGTTACATTTGTTTATCTCTGTAAAGCTGTGTTACTTTGCCTGCCTAAAACACCATATTGGTCTAATAAAGAGCTGGATGGCCAATAGCTAGGCATCAGAGAAAAATAGGTGAGGCTGCCAGGCAGAGAGAATAAATAGAGCAGAGATCTAGGCTTGAGAGAAGAGGAAGGAGTGAGAAAAGGAGGAGAAGGGGATGCCAGGGGCCAACCACCCAGCCACTCAGTCAGCCATGGAGTAAGAAGGAAAGAAAGATAAATAGAATAAAGAAAGGTAAAAAGCCCAGAGGTAAAATACAGTTAAAGAAAAACAGGATAATTTAAGTTAGAAAAGCTGGTAGAAATAAGCCTAATGAGGCAACAGGTTACAAGGAAATAATGGAGGCAGAGAAGAACGCTGAAGTAACACAACCAAATTCCACTTTTCGACACATACTCCTGTCACTTAATGCTGCAGTGCTTTTGTTCTGTGTTTTCTCACAGTATACAGTTCATAAACTTTCATGAACTTTACACATTTTCAACATTGCAGTATATACAATACATATATACTAGACTCAAATATAAATATTCATTCATCTAGCATCTCTGAATTTATACCTTCAATTCATTTTGCTTTATTTATACATACACATAAGATCTAAATTTACTCTTATGCCAAATAAATAAACTACATAAAAGTGACATAATTATGAAATCACATTTGTATTTTATCAAAACCATCCTCTATCTCTTCTTCAAAATACATCACAATTCTTACTTTTTATACCATATTTTTTTTTGTTTTTTTGTTCAACTTGATATAGATGAAACAATATGATTTGCTTTATGCTGTATGTGAGACCAGTCATTTAACAAAACTCATGGAAAGCCAACAATGTTTCCAACACTCATTTACATTGTACATTTACTCCATTATGTTATGTGTATTTGTGACAAATGATATATTCTACTACTGATGTATTTGTGGGTGGTTTGAGTTGGGGACTACAGTGAATGAATGGTACCAGGGGCATTTATGTACATGTCTTTGAGTACAAAAGTGAATGCTTTCTAGGTACACTAATTATCAGGAATAAATTTTCTTTATTATTGAAGATAAATTTGTTATTGTCTTTAAACTTGTACAATATTTTTCCTACATGATTTTAATAAGTTAATGTTCTTTTCACAGGAAACATGGTGTTGTATCTTAAACTTCTACAAACTGCGGTAAAATCAATAATTGTTTAAAAGGCATTTTGTTATTATTAATCTATAATATAACATTTAATTCAAATGTCTTTGAAATTCATCTGATATGAAAGGTGGTGAGATTTTGCCACACTTTTAATTTTGCAAAGTAGATGCTTAATATTCCTCACATCTACTCTCTTTCTCAATTCAATGTTCAAAAACATTCTCTCTATAGTACAGCTATGGACCATTTGTCCATGCTGTTTCCAGATATTGTTTTCTCCTCAATGTTCTTTTTTAGGGTGGAGTTGTCGTTCAACACAAACAAACATACAAATAAATAAATAAGGTAAATGGGTTCTTTCTAAATATTTTCCTTCCTCAGTATTGGAATGTCCTCAAAACATTTCAAAATTATATATATATATATATATATATATATATGTAACAAATTATAATGCTTGTTTCCAAGGAAATTTCATATGAAACCTAAAATACAGAATTTCATCAAAGCAAGAAGAGAACCCTAGGAAATATTGACCAATTTGTTTGCTAGTTCCCACCTCTCAGGTGCCACAGCCCAATGTCATAGGCATATGTCAACACTTTCATGAAGTCTAAGGTTCTCAGAGATTTTGTATGAAAAATATTTGATTTTTTTTCCTTTCCCTGTTAAAAAAACATCCTTGAGAATTGCTTACCTATATTTAAAACAGATCTTTTCTTCATCAATTATTATATTTTACACTAATATCTCTTCTCTAAAAACCTAATAATAAAATATTTCCATTGCAATGGTGCAGTACAAAATTGTGGAAAGCGGTAATCCTTACCCTATCTGGAGTGTAAAAGAAATGCTAATTTATGTATATGCTACTTAGATGGAATTACCCATGTATACACATCCATGTTAGAACATAATTCAGTGATTCTCCAGATATATTTGACTTTTTTTAGAGGGATTAGATGGTGAGAATTCATCAGTTCCTCTTCAACTTCTACAGAAATTATAACATGATTATCTTTATTTAACTGGTACATTGTATTAATTTTTCTGCTAACATGGAACTATTCTTGAATTCATGGACTAAGTGATTTTTTGTTATGCTATGTAACTTTGCATTGGATTTATTTTGCTAGTCTTCATTTTAGCCCTTTTATATCTGAATTGTATTATCACTACTTTATGAGGTTTAGACAATAATATTAATACATTCACTTGTACTGGATTATGATGAAAATCATTTCTAGAATATTGGAACTTTCTGAATTGAAAAGTTTGAAAAAATTTCCCCTTGGAGATAGTTGTTCATGATCCTCCTCTTCAGTTAAATCAATAAAAAAATTATGTTTTTCTATGAAAATTGTGGTGTATAATAATTTCAAATTCTAGTTTTAATAAAGTATATATAATTCCTAATAAATTATTTCAAATTGATTAAATGATTTCATGACATACTGTTGATTATGTATTTAAATCATTCCCCATTCACAACCTATTTGTTATTGTTTACAATGTTCTTTTCTATTTTATGCTTTTTGATTAATAAACTCTTTGTTTGATTTAAAGCCCAGAATTTCATAAATTGAATTATTTGTATAATCTTTATACCTATTAATTAAACTATTTTTATATTATATATTTGTATTTGCTTTAAATTTAGTATTTCTTGTACTATTTTTAGTTGTGGAGCTGAAAATATAACTTACCCACTTTAGCTCTTTAGTGTCTTAAGAAAAAAATAATTCAGTATCCATTTTTTTAATCAAAAACTATGTGATGCTATTGCTTCTAATAATCTAATATTTCAGGTTGTAATTTCCTTCACATTTAGATATTGGTTCAAATATTACACTCCCATTTTTCACATAGTTCTTTTTAATTGTTATTTGTTCACATTTTATCTGTATTTGTAGGATTCTTGGTTAGATATCAAGTCCAGAAAAAGTACTGCCCTTAATTCCTAAGAGTTTATGAGAAAACTGCAAGTTATCAAGGAAATTGAAAAAGCTCCTTCTCTTGAGGCAACTCTGATGGATTCCAATGAGAATATGCTTGGTTGCTTTAGGATGACATTGTTATTTGACTTTCCACTAGCATTAACTACTATATGAGCTAATCATAAATGTTTAATTTCTGTTTTTATTGCTGTTCATAACAAATTGTATTAATCCTTGATATTTTGAAGCTATTAGAAATCTCTGGACTGTAAAAATATTAGAATTTATATATCTTTTGTAATATATTTATTTATAATTATATTTCAGCATTGTTTTATGCATAACCCAGAGATTCAAGTTATTTTCCTTTTTCTTTTTGTTTTTTGTTTGTTTGTTTGTTTGTTTTCTTTTTTGTTTTGCTTCTTCTTCTTCTTTTTTTTTTTTAAGAGACAGGGTTTCTCCGCGTAGTTTTGCTGCCTGTCCTGGATCTCTCTCTGTAGACCAGGCTGGCCTCAAACTCACACAGATCCACTTGGCTCTGTCTCCTGAGTGCTGGGATTAAAGGCATGCACCACCACCGCCTGGCTC
Source organism: Peromyscus aztecus (assembly GCA_902168405.1). Lineage (NCBI taxonomy): Eukaryota > Metazoa > Chordata > Mammalia > Rodentia > Cricetidae > Peromyscus > Peromyscus aztecus. Next base: position 12,288 of record CABHPQ010132167.1, on the reverse strand, counting down.
CTGTTTCTTTTTTCTTCTTTTTTTTTTTTTTGAATTTATTTTACAATATAATTCAACTTTACATATCAGCCATGGATTCCCCCATTCTCCCCGCTCCCGCCCGACCCCCCTCCCCACAGTCCACCCCCCATTTCCATCTCCTCCAGGGCAAAGACTCCTCTGAGGATTGAGATCAACCTGGTGGACTCAGCCCAGGCAGGTCTAGTCCCCTCCTCCCAGGCTGAGCCAAGCATCTATGCTAAGTCCCAGGTTTCAAACAGCCAATTCATACACTGAGCACAGGACCCTGTCCAACTGCCTGGATGCCTCCCAAACAGATCAAGCCAATCAACTGTCTCACCCATTCAGAGGGCCTGATCCAGTTGGGGGCCCCTCAGCCATTGGTTCACAGTTCATGTGTTTCCATTCGTTTGGCCACTCGTCCCTGTATTCCATCCCTCCCTGGTCCCAACAACTCTTGCTCACATAAACCCTCCTCCTTCTCGCCAATTGGATTCCCGGAGCTCCACCTGGGGCCTGACCGTGGATATCTGCATCCAGTTCCCTCAGTCATTGGATGGGGTTTTTAGCAGTACAATTAGGGTGTTTGGCCACCCTATCACCAGAGTAGGTCAGTTTGGGCTGTTTCTTGACCATTGCCAGCAGTCTATTGTGGGGGCATCTTTGTGGATTTCTGTGGGCCTCTCTAGCACTTTTTAATGCATAGTCATGTATGTTATTTCTTCTAAAACTATCCCTAAAGAATAGTAAGTTGGGAGCAAGGTTTGGGGGAGATATATGATTTGTTTCTATTTGAATAATTGCATTGCTAATGTACTTTGCAAAACATGTTACAAAATAGCAAATTTGTCCTGAAGCTAGAAGAAATTTCCTAAATATATTTTCATGTCTCTCTATTTACATTACCAAATTATCCCTCTTTTTAATCTTGAGACATCTTCAAATCTAAATCAACCAATCATTTAAAACCACAAAATCCATATAGCAAAAGTATATCCCTTACTAGAAAACATATAGACTCACATTTACAGAGACTAAAAGGATGTCAGATATCAAAGTACTACTTTTAATGGACTATATGGTTTGTTTTCACTTCCATTTTAAAGATCAAGTAAGTGCAACCACCCATTTAAAAAATACTAGTAATATTTTATCATTAGGTTCATTTAAGTAGTATGATAATTGAAAACACTGAACACATCAGTTGAAGTGATTAAAGTCACTTTTAAACCATTATTTTTTCAGCTATAAGACCTATCATTTTAATTTTCTTAGCCTATAGAGTGTACATATAATTTGTGCTTATAATAATAAAATCTCCCACAGTTTCCAAAGTTGAAGAAAGGTAACCTTAGACCACAGAAAAACACACACCCATATTTAACAAATAAATTGTTGTTGACAGAATGGTGGTACAGGGAGGACTTTTCTTTAACAATAATGTTATCTGTAAATTAACTGAATGGAAACTAAGCTTCGCTCAGGTAAACAGTTCCCTCAGTCTCATTAAGAATACATGAAATGTGAATTGTTTGACAGTCTAGAAAACACTAACTTTTATTGCATGTGTTCCCGTATTTCTTGCATACCAAAACTACTGCCGTGTTAACAAAGAATCCTAACAAAATAATTTATGGAATTCATAGGAAAACTTCTAGCCTATATCATCCACAGCAATAGTATTTAAGAACAGTCCGTAAAAACTAATAACATTGCATTTTTGAAGTAATGCTTTTTATGAGCATGTTTTTCTTCAGTTTTACTCATGTTCCTATTAAATTTATTTCATAAACATGCTTCTTTTTATCTCCTATAACCTTATGATTTGAAAGGGATCTGTAACATAGACTGTGATGGTATCCTCGAGGTGTCTTCTGCATGACAGTAAAAAATGAAAGTAATAGCTAATGTAAATGAGTAACATATTTTAAACTTCTCTGAAAACCTCAAAAGTATTTCAGGGCTAACACTTACTATTCTTGCTCAACACTACTTTCATGACCACATACCAACTTCTAAGACTGTGGTGGTTTAATCTTGGAGCAGTTTTGTTTTTATTTATTACTCCTTTAATATTGTCTATTAATTGGTTTATGTTTATGTTTTTATATGACAGTTTTAGTTAATAGCTGTGGAATATTCCTTTACACTGTGCGAATACTTCTCACTGTGATTAGCTAATAAGAAGCTGACTGGCCCATAGCTAGACAGGATAAGGTTATATGGAAAAGCCAAACAGAATTCTAAGAAGAATAAGGACAGAGTCAGGAATTGCGAGCAAACACAGAGAGAAGCAAGACAGGAATGCTGTACTGAGGAAAGGAACCAACCACATGGCAATAAATAAAAAGAAATATAGATAAATTTAAATGTAAGAGTTAGTTAGTAATAAGCCTAAGCTACTGGCTGATCATTTCTAATTAATACTAAGTCTCCATGTAGGTTATTTGGGAACTGGTCAGCGGAAAAGAAAAGTCTGCCTACATATGGTGCTCCAACCTGGGGCTGGAATTTCCACATACAACCTGATAAAGCTTGAAAAAGCATTCTAAACACATAAAAATGGAGTCAAGCACAGCATCTTGGTAACTGCTTTGTTTGGGTAGGCTCTGTTTGCTAGCAGCAAGAAGAGGCATAGCTCCTTTAAAAGACGGCCACCCGACTCTGTACTAGATGCAAAAGTGGATGTGGCTCTTTTAAGAATCCCTGCTCTGGAACACTTAAATGGGGTTTATGCACAATGGGTGGTGCACTTCTTGGTGGCAGCATGGACCCCACAACTCCCCAGAAGTGGGGTGGAAAGTATGGCTCTCATGCCAGTACCTCTGCCATGAAGCTAGGCTCTCAGGGATCCAAGTGGGGTGGACTCAACCACCAAAGCAGAGTCTTTGGTCCTAGCCATGCCTCTTAACAGTTTAAAGGCTCATACAGTCAGAAAAAGATTATAGATATGCAATAAAGACAGACTCAGATTTAAAAAAAAAAAAAAGCTCTAAAAGGGTTACAGTGTGTTTAAAATATACAAAGGCTTGGGAGATCAAAGGAAATGGTATAGACAGTCAAAAATATATAGTTTCAAAATAATAAGTAACATTCCTAAAAAAAGAGTGAAGTAATATAAAAAGAATAAGCCACATAAGATGGAAAATATACAGATGGTCTTGATACTGTATGTTATTGTGAGGTCTTTGGATTTTTTGACTACTGAGGAAGGAGCAATCGAAAAAACATTTGATTATAAATGCTGCTGGATTAAACCAACCTATACATTTAAAAAAATGTCTTGACTTCAAGGTGAAAGTCAAAAGATATGTTACTTTGGGGAAGAGGTTATGCATTTATTCCCACAGGAAATGAAAGTTGCTGGATTTGTCAGCCTTTGCCACACCTAATGCATACTCCAGAGGCTTGAGCATTCTGTTTGTACTATTGCTGGAAAAATCATTGTTTCTAGGAACATCTTGCTTACAGTCCCTCTTCAAATAACCTTGTCAACCCCAATTAAAATGGCTGACTTTTAATTTTTTTCTTAAAATTTCTAGAAATTTCTTCTCTTATCAAAGCAGCATCATAAGTGTGAAATTCAATATCAGCCATATTTCTGACCCATTCATCTCTTGGTGCTGATCTTGCCTTTAATGCCTAATCATCTTTCTGCATTATGGATTAGCATTTTCAAAAGCCAAAGATTCAATTAATATTCATCTGTCTTCTGGATCTGATATCATTCTATTCACAGCTGAAGTCAATCTTATAATAAATCAGTGAAGAATTCTTCTGGATCTTGTATAATTTTAGTAAATGACTCAGTCATCTTTCACAACTCCTTAACCTTGTCCCAAGCATTCAAAGCTGCTATACAACACAGCACCAAGGTATGATTATGAAATCTATACGGTCTTCACAAATCAGTGTATTCACCCCACCGAGAACCTGGTCTTGGGAAATCTCAGTATCTCTAGCCCTGTTTTGCTGTTCTACAGCCCTAGCCACCTCTCTCCACTATATTTTCCATTGTAACTGAGGACCAGCTTCCAATATTGTTGTGGCTAAATCTTTCCAGTCTTGTGGAATAATTCTGTTCCAAGTTGCTCATGAATTTAGCATCTGCTTAACAAAAGGTGAATGCATAACATAAGAAATGACTGCTTCCTTAAATCTCTTCAAATCTAACATTTCTACAGGATCCCAGGCAACATATATTGTAGCCTTGGGGGTACCTATCATCTGGTAGTAGCTAGAAAAATTAAGGTTAGTTTAATAATAACCTTGGGCTGCTCCTCTTCAGTTTCATAATGCAATTGTTCAGTGTGTTCTTCTCTAAATTTCTCTGTCTGAGGGTTTTTTTTTCATTAATAGGTCTTTCTAACACTTCTATGTTATCAGTAGTAAGTCTTTCTAAGACTTGTATCTTATAAGTCAAATTATCTCATATTTGGCACAGTTATCAATCTATTTCTAAGGATAAAATATGAATTCCAAATTGATAATAATTGTGATAGAAATTTTGTCAATCCCTCTAAGTTATTTATCCCCTCATTTATTTTTTTTCCCATTTGCAAGTCACTATAGTAACACCAAACAGGTTCCTAACTCCCTGTATTGTGATACTTCCTGTTTTTAAATTGGAAAGATCTTCCCCACCCCTTCCTTTTTTTTTAAATCTAATTTTCCCTTTAGGAATTCCCAGGTATCTCACCAGATCTTCTGATGGTGACAGCAAAGGAGGAACTGTGCAGGAGGGTAACCAGCTGTGTCGCAGGCATTTGGCTGGAAGCAGGGCATGGCTAGTTGTTGCTGCTCAGCAGGGCTGAGCAGAGAGCACAGGCAGTGCCAGGCTGGTCCCCCATCAACTTGTGGTGGAGCTCAAGCCCTGAATGGCCAAGCTGGACTGGGCTGGTAGCCTAAGAAAGGGCTCTAGGGAAGGCCCAGGTGGCAGGAAGCGAGGGCACAGGCCAGTGGTAGGGTCGCTAACCCCATTGGCATTTGGGCCTAGGGACCTGCAGCAGGTGGAAGCTACTGTAGAAAGACTGTGACAGGAAAAACCCTGGACACAGAAAAACAGGCGTGGTGTGACTGTGGGGAGGGAGACAAAACTGGGCGTAGTGGTGATGGCAGTGGCTGAGACATGGTGGCTTCACTGCCTTTCATAATGCCCAATGTTGGGTGCCCGGTGTAATGATTATCTAAATTATTCTTTATTAATGAAAGCTCGGGAGTCAGACAGCAGGGCATGAACCTTGCAGATCCGGGAAGTGATGAAAGAAAGCCTAGCTGACCCTCATCTCTGCTTTTCCAAATCCAAAAATGCCTGCAAAACACCTAAACACCTCCTCCTTCCTTCCTGTGTCCCTCTTTCTCCATCTGAGTTTGCCAAAAAACTCAAGTCTGATCAGCCGAGCCTAGACTCTGTCTTCTGAATCAAGGTTCAGTTTATTGACAGTTTCAGAGACCAGAGCAAACAAATCTTCCACAACACCCACCATGACCACCACCTCAATCTGCCTTGCATAGTTCTCAGACTTTATTCAGGATCCACTCCAAAGTATCCCCTACCAACAGATGAGTTTTTCCAGGACACCACATTTATAAGCTCCTACTAATTACTCCTTTTTTTACTCCTACTAATTACTCATTTTTGTCTTGTTTATTTTTTTCTGGCTGTTGATCTAATAACTAATGGATAGTATATTTAATGTGTGTTATTGGCGAATGAGAATGTAAGTTTCGTGAGTATTAGAATTCTGCAAATTTCCATATCATATCACCACATCCTGAATATTTTCATAGAAAAAGTAGATGATCAATCATTCTTGAATTATTAGGTACAATATTAGTTTTAAAGTTTTATATGTTAAAATATGTATATGCAAGTGTGTCTACGTGGGGACATATGCACTTGGGTGAAATTGCCTACACTGGCTAGAATGAGGATCAGATTCCTGTGCCTGAAGTTACATATGGTTCTGTGCCTCCCAAAGATGCTACAGAAACTAAATTTGGGTTCTTGCTGCAAGAGTAATATCCACTCTTAACCACTGACCTTTCTCTCCAGCCCTAGTAATATGATTTTCATTTACTAATTTTATTACCATCTACGTAGCAAATGTGACAATATTGTTAGAAAAGAATCTAGATGTCTTCAGAGTAAGTTAGAAGATTGAAAATTCCTGGATGAAAGAGTAAACAGGAGTTGTGAGAGAACAACAAAGATGATGGGGAGTGGGTACTCATACATGTTTCATAGAAGCATGCATTTATATATTTTATTTATTTTTTTGTTTTGTTTTTTTTTTTTTACTTTATTTTACAATATAATTCAACTTTACATCTCAGCCATGGATTCTCCCATTCTCCCCCCTCCCGCCCCCCCTTCCCACAGCCCACTCCCCCATTTCCATCTCCTCCAGGGCAAAGATTCCCCAGAGGATTGAGATCAACCTGGTGGACTCAATCCAGGCAGGTCTAGTCCCCTCCTCCCAGGCTGAGCCAAGCATCTCTGCTAAGCCCCAGGTTTCAAACAGCCAATTCATGCACTGAGCACAGGACCCAGTCCAACTGCCTGGATGCCTACCAAACAGATCAAGCCAATAAACTGTCTCACCCATTCAGAGGGCCTGATCCAGTTGGGGGCCCCTCAGCCATTGGTTCACAGTTCATGTGTTTCCATTCGTTTGGCCACTCGTCCCTGTATTCCCTCCCTCCCTGGTCCCAACAACTCTTGCTCACATAAACCCTCCTCCTTCTCGCCAATTGGATTCCCGGAGCTCCACCCAGGGCCTGACCATGGATATCTGCATCCAGTTCCCTCAGTCATTGGATGGGGTTTCTAGCACGACAATTAGGGTGTTTGGCCACCCTATCACCAGAATAGGTCAGTTTGGGCTGTTTCTCGACCATTGCCTGCAGTCTATTGTGGGGGCATCTTTGTTGATTTCTGTGTGCCTCTCTAGCACTTGCTTCTTCCTATTCTCATGTGGTCTTCATTTACCATGGTCTCCTATTCCTTGTTCTCCCTCTCTGTTCTTAATCCAGCTGGGCTCTCCTGCTCCCCCAAGCTCTCTTTTCCTTGACCCTCGCCCTTCATTACCCCCACTCACATCCAGGCTGTTCATGTAGATCTCATCCATTTCTCCGTCATTGGCATACATGTTGTATACATAATAAATAAATACATCTTTAAAAAAAAGAAAGCATACATAGATATTTTATTTTGTACAAAAATTCTCTGACCGATAATTATCTGAACCCTGTGGTCAACACAAGTCTGAATTTTGAACTTCAAATTGAGTAAGAATAAATAAATAAAATAGTCAAAGTAGTAACCAAGTCATTAATGGCAATTTTAGAAGCCTGCATACTCTCACACCTTTCAGTTTCAAATGACACACTTCAATTTTTACAATTAAATTACAAAAATCCAATTATTACACCTGTGCCCTGGTATTCTGTAGTATTGGAGTATTAAGATACTAAAAATGTGTCTACTGTTTTTACATACTTCATTATATCCCCACGTAAAGACTCCACTAACCTCAAGGAAAACAAGTTTCATAAAACTATAAAAAATACATGCCAAGTCAGTAGAAATGATATGAAATATATTTTTGTCAAATTGAGCTTACATTTTTAATAACACATTTTAAATCACATTTGGTATCCAGTAACTTTAACTGAGGCTCTATATTCCTAAGAAGATTATATAAAAATGCTACTTGCATAACATTCTAGGGAGAAGATTTAGAATGTGTTATCTTCTAAAGATCATTTAAATATAAGACTATGCAGCAATTATCCATGCATGTTTAAAACATCAGATGGTAAAAAAGAAAATCACCTCATTCTGTTCAATGGGAACAATCTGGAGGCAAGCGGTGTGTGTTGTGATTGTTTTATTATTTTTAGTTTAGGAGAAAATGCTTGTCAGAATTTGATTACCTGCCCAAGCCTCCATAAGTAGCTATAAAAAATACACTATGGCAAATCTGTCTATTAGTCAAAAATGTGCTTAAATTCAGTTTATGTATGATGTTCCAAACAACTTTAAATTAGAATCTTGGAGATTCTTGACATACTTTTTAAGATTCAGAGCCTGCCTGGGAGAAGTCAACTAAAGAACAACCCATGCCGCATTAACTAAACATTGAAACCTCAGTCCTGAGAAATAAAAGATCAGAATTTTTATTCTCAAGCTTTTTTTTCCTTTGAAAAATAATCCAAACACTAAATGGAAATAATTGTTGTCATATTTTACCATTTCCAGACTAAATACCTCAGGAGAGAAAAGGGCAGGGAAGCAGAAAGGGAAAAGGAGAGGAAAGAAGGGAAAGAGAGACAGACAGACACACAGACAGATAGACAGACAGACACACA